>JBBPJV010000145.1:0-40606 GCA_038088915.1 Sutorius aff. eximius
GCTTCGATGTGTTCTAGGGTACGTGACAACAGATGCAATCTGCCCAATCCGTCTCATCGTCTACAAATTAAAACTAGGGCATGGATACCACTCCTGACAAATATCCGGAGATCCCGAACTCTCCAGTCGATCTCTTGTCTCACGTCTACGAAATGTTTGAAATGCACGTAGAACGTCACTCTCCCCGCGATATCGCTGCCATCATGGCGTACATTCTGACGGTCACATCCAAGCCATACATCCAAGCCCTCTGCAGGCTATTGGCATATGGAGAAGTCCGCCATGTGTATACCATCACCACCGAGAGGACTCAACTCATGGATCCCACCTCTCAGTTCGAAGGCGATGAGGGGGAAAGCTATTGGCGTGGTGAGGAAGGCAGTATTGATGCAGATGGACCGTTTCCGAAGTTTATTCCACCAAACTTGGCAAGCATCCTCCCAGCGGCCCACAAATCACTAAAACTACTCGAGGCTGCTAGACCAGAGCACCCGATTTCTTCTATTGAATCGTCCTCGAAAGAAATTTCATGGATATGGACTGAAGACAATATCAAGAACTTGTGGTGTGGGATTGAGGTCAACGAGGATAGCCCCATAGCCTCGGCAACAGAATTACCTCGATCTAGCCCGGATGATTCGCAAACCAAACAATCAGCGGGCGGTCAAGATCCGGTCGCGGGGTTCAGAGTGTTTGATATGGAACCAGGATCCTTCTCGTCCTCAGAGCACGGCTCTCAAGCCGTCCTTTGCGAACTCATGGCCAACTTCCCGGTCATATTACCAAATATCACACCCAACCTTTCCCTCCTGTGTGAGGTCATGTTTACGCCTCTCCATGATCATGCGTCATCTCTTTCTCGTGCATTATTGGCGGTGTTTCTCGACCGGTCTTCTGTCCTTTGCATTGATGCCCACCTCGAATTACTTCGGTCCCACCTTCTGCTCACTTCGCATTCATTCAAGTCACGCCTCTCTACTGCTTTATTTTCCGACGCAGAGGATGGGGCAACCCACAGTGTGCAGTTGTATAACCTCTTGCGATACAAGTCGAAAGGCGAAACATTACCAGATCAGTCCCGCACAGGTCGCTGGCCTGTGGGATTAGCGCCTCTCCTGGTGACTCGGGATTCTTGGCCCCCCGGTGGCTCCGAGCTCAGTTTTCTTCTCCGCACTGTTATAGTCGATTCTCAGCAGAACAGTCCTCCAAGCGCGGAAAATGCCGCCTCTAATTCAGACGGGGCAAAGCTTGTAATGGGCGAGGCAGAATCTCGCTTGGGTTTTGCTATACGTGAACTTGGTGGCAGGGGCCAGGAACGATGGCTTGATCCTCTTTGTGCGTCGGTGATTTGTTCAATTCGAAGTATGGCTGATTTAGAAAATTTCAGCAATTGAGTACGCCTGGTTTGTTTTGAGTAGGCATCTCTATTTACGTAGAACAGAGCATTGGATTTCCTATATCTGGATTACAAGGTCCCGGAACCCTTGCAAACGTTGGTGCCAACGGCGGTCCTGTCAAAGTACCAGAGGATCTTTGCACTCTTGCTCCGGTTGACGCGAGGTGAGTTAAACAGCATTTTTATGTGAGACAACTAACCAGGCATAGTCGAGTGCGCGATCCGTTCCGTGTTTCGCTTGACACGTACTACTGCGCTGCCCCTTTTCCCTACACTCTCGCCTTCTCGCGGATTGCTATTCCACTTCCGGTTCGTGGTGCACTCATTTCTCAGTGCGCTCTCCACGTATATATACGACACTGCCATTGGCGGTAACTTCGATTCCTTCCTGTCGCGCATCACGACTTGCCGGGGGACTCCTGATGCACCGAGTGGTTTCCGGGACGTCTTCGCCCTCGCAGAGTGTCACTCATCCGTTTTGGACGATATACTCAGCGCTTGCCTCTTAAGATCGACCCAAAGAGCCACCGGGGATCTTTTACGAGGGGCATTGGAGGTGATCCTCAAGTTCTGTGTCCTGGTGGGTGATCTAAGGGATGGCCGGATGGCTGAATACCAAGCATCACCTACTCTGGATGCGCTTTATGCTTCTTTCCGTAAGAAGGTATCTGTGTTGGTCAGTCGAACGGAGTTTTCAGAATGATCCTTGTTGGTTGACGCGACGGATCAGATACGGACAGTCGAAGCCATGGTGGAGAAGCACGGAAAGGCTCGGGATGTAGGGCAGCAAGTCGTATATCTGGAATGGGAGCCCCATGTGCCACCGGGTGGGGTGGATTCACTTCGGCATCTTTTAACGTCCTTGGGTCAAAACGAGTGGTGGGTGTCATCGATGAAGACTCGCTGAAGGTGACGCCACAAGGATGCAATTTCAATTACATTGGTATGAATAGTCCGGTTTCCGTGCATGTAAATCTAAAAGCATAAGCTAAACGTTCCCTACGAGATGTAACAAGGAGCATAAACAAGAAACGACTACATGAACGGTGGTACTCTTACAAGACGTGGAAAAATCAGCCTTTGAAAGCCTCACCTAGGAGATCCGGATCCCGTACGGAAGTTGGAATCGGGGTCATGTCTTTGGTCATCCGTCTGTTCTCCCGAATCCATATTGCGCGCACCTCTTCTTCTCGTGGGTCGCTATTGGTGGAGGAAGCATCCACGCCCAAGCCCCGCAACACCTCTTCGACACGAAGAGAGTCGACTAGCTGAATCTCTTGACAAGAGGCGGTACTCTTGCTCGGTGAACCAAATGACGACGTCCGGCCGAGACCGCGACGACCAGACTTTGAGGGAGAAAGGATTGTTGCACAAGGAGTAGACGATGACACGATACCAGATGTCTCCAACACGCTCACCAGGTCGGAGAACTCGCTACGGGAAACCGGTGTGAAAATCCCGTTTTCGGAGCGTTCCAGGATGGTGATATAATAGGTGTAGATGTGGGACAGCTCGAGGATGCGAAGCTTGGAGGCCGAGTTGGTACGTTTGGTGGGGGTCTTGAGGAGAGAATTCGAGATGGACGAGAGCGGAAGAGCAGCGTCTCTCCGCTTCGAGGCGAGGACGATCGCGAGAAGTACTAATCTTGATTGTAGGCCAAGGTTGCGAACCTTGACGGCTGTCTCGCTATTGCAATTGCTGGATTTGACAGCAGTGTGTAGAACCGAGGAATTGGAATGAGAGGTGATGGAAGGCAGGTACGCCTTGAACGCAGCCAAAATGTGATTTGGCGTGATGGGGGGTATTGGGGTCTCGAGAGGATTTTCGACAGCAGCGGTGGAAGATGAGACGGCAAGGTCGATTGCGCCTCGGAGAACCTCGAAGAGCGTCCTCACGTCGCCTGTCTGGGAGGCAACCTTTTTCGACAGCAAGGTCAATGGGCCTGTCGGCAAGAATTTGCTGAGCCGCTCCGAATTCTCGCTGTCGGACAATGGCGATAGTCGTGCTCGTAACACTTCGAGCAGTTGGGAGGCCGTGTACGCGCCAAAGTGGAGAGTCAAGATATTGGCTGCCTCATCATTAGGTAGGCTTGAGGAGACAGGAAGAGTGTGTGTGTTTGCTATGCCGATAATGCGAACAGACGAAGAGTGCTTTCGAGAAAATGAAAAGATGGCGGAGAGAGCATGGGGGGATTTCGCAATGTGATCGAGCTCGTCGAGGACGATGAGGCTGGTAGGCGCGTCAGTAGGCGTGGATAGGCACCAAACGAAGCCATACCATCTTCGCTCCTGTGAAGTGAGTATCTTGTCCAGGAGTCGCTTCCCCTTTGCTTTTATGCCTTTGGACCTCTTGACCAACGTGGAGTTTCGGATGTTCTCTGAGAGACAATCCCAGAGATCATCCACGTTGTTCAAGGCCATACAGTTGACGGTTATCACTTTGATATCTTCACAATACTCGAGCTCAGCCAGAACTGAATTGACGAGCGCTGTTTTTCCGGTTCCGGGGGTTCCAGAGATGAAGAGAGACGACTTGAGTGGTTCACTGGAACACCCGCCGGCTTCACGCGCAGACGCGATGAACTTTGTGATGGCATCGCGCTCGACGGACCTGCCAGCAATGATGGAGGTACCATTGCACGTTGTCCTGAGCAACGCGCGAACACGAGCGTGTATCGGGAGGAGCACGACGGGGGGCATTGGGGTGGGAGGGAAAGTGAGAATTGTCAACGACGCGTCAACAACGCGTCTCGATCGTATGAGCAAAATTCCCACGCCCAACTTTGTCATAATCAAATCCCACCAACAGCACCGCATTCACATCATACTCTACTGATGGTCTCCAAATCGCTACAAAACCGTACGGTTAGACTTTCCCACTGCGTTTTTCTCTCTCACTCACCCCGTCACATCGGCCAGCATGCCCTTGCTTACCACGGTGATCGATGACAAGTCCCCGTTGATTGTGTATGACAATACATGGCTTCCCGGTACATCTCAAGACGATCCCTTTGCCTCTGAGTATGCTTGAAATACATGTCTTTGGACGTCCCACTCACCCCCTTGACAGTTATTATCTTGGTACATTCACAACAAATAATGTAACAGACGGTTCTGTATCGCTCAATTTCAACGGTACTGCAATCTGGATTTATGGCGCCAAGCGACCAAATCACGGTAGCTACGCCGTCCAAGTCGACGGCGCTTCCTATACAAATCTCAACAGTGCCGGGAACAATATCTTCCAGGTACAACTTTTTAACACATCGTTCAGCCAAGGGACGCATACAGTAAAATTGACGAACACCGCAACCGGGAATCTTTATGTGGACATCGACATGGTCAGTCAAAGCCTTCCATCAACCCATGTAATACCAAAAATCGCGTAGATCGTGTGGCAGTCGGAAGTCGGGAACACAGGCGACCAGTTGGTTGCCGAAGTAGTTCAGGATACAGATTCTCGATTTCAATACCAAGAGCCTGCTTGGAGCACAACCTCCGGTACCCTCGATTTCAACATGTTTTCCAATGGTACTGGCCAGTAAGTCATGACAACTGGCTATACCCGCTAATTAATTAATTAAATTTTATTGTCGAGTATCACGGAAACATACGATGCGAGTGTCACGTTCACATTCACAGTGCGGTTTTATTTATTTAAATTCGTCATGGGTCGCTTACATATGTATCGTCCAGGGCATGTTTACAGTTCAACGCATTATCCTGCAGCTGAGAAGTTCATCAGGCGAGGCTGTGACCATTTTTGGGACTTCAGGACCTTCCAACGGCCAATACTCAGTTCAGTTGGATGGTGGCAGCGGTGTGACATATAACGCATCAAATGCTTACCCTAGCAACTACGGAGTCGTGATTTATCATGCCGATAACCTCGGCTCAGGTTCACACCAGGTTGTGCTTACCAACCTCCCCCAATCAAGTGGGCTAGCCCTCAGCATCGATTATGCTCAGTTATGGACTATAGCCAAGTGCGCTGTCCTGAACTTTATGACTCGCTCGCCGTGATGACCAAGTTTATACTCAACAGCAATACTTCTAGCCCCACCTCATCGCAGAATACAGGTTCGGGTAACACTGCAAGGTGTGTCCATGTATTTATCACATTTGTCTCATGTTGATAAATTCGTGACAGTATCTCGCAGGGGTAGGTGACGTGGGAGCGTTGCAAACGCTAGCTGGTTAATTTCACTGCTAGCCACCTTAGTTCTGGGGCAATTGCTGGTATAGCCGTTGCGGTTGCGGTTGCAGTTCTGTCTGCGGGAGCTGCCATCTTCTTCTATCTACGTTGGAGAGCTACTTTGACCACTCGACCCGACCTTTATCGAATTTACACTCCCCAAGAACGACCCGAACCCAGCATGGATGCTCCGACTGGCTTCTCTTCGTCGTTGGAGACCAGGGGCAATGTGAGTTTATTGCAAAATGATATCCCGATCCAGATCCCTGCTGGGAGGACGCAGTCATCGAATAGTCGTGCACCACAGTACGACGGAGCCTTTCCCGTGCAACGCGGCTCTCGCGGCTCCGAAAGTGTTATTGAGGCAGCGAGTTCCCCATCCCAGTCCCCAGTAGATGATGTGCGTCAATTTCAACCGGGTGACCACTCCAAGAAAGTTGAATAACTTCTGTTCATAGGTTCCACGGAGGCCGCTCCCGGAAGCGCCTGGCGGGGGACTGTCACTCATCGCCGAATTTCCAAAACTCGCGGGTCCACGACGTGGTCAGAGCAGGGTGGCAGATGATAGCACTTCCATTGCACTTAGTGAGGGCCCGCCCAACTATGCTCAGGCAACTGGGAATGCAGTGGCCTCGCACAATCAATAAGTATTGCGATGTTCCACTTTGTTCAGCCATGCTACCGTCCCTCTGTTGATTTCCTCCTTCCCGTAAATGCAGGAACGTTGAATAGCACTCGTTCCCTCTTGTAGGCGCGTGCTGCCGTCACTGTTGAGGACACCAGAAAGTATCACGCAGCTTGTTTATTCTCTCACGTATTACTACACTATGTTCCAGATCCCCACAATATGGGTATCATGGGTACAATTTTCCCTTTGGTGGTGCATACGTATAAGTTCGGTGGTGCCTACATAGTGTGGTCTGGTGGCGTGCGGCCACAGTAGCTATCCAAACATGGATGATAAGAGTAACTATAATCAACCACCTATAGCATGCCACATGATGGCTGCCAAGAGAGGAACGACAACAAACGAACTTCCACGTTCAAACTTCAACTTCCTCCCTGGTTACTTGCACGAATTCGAATAGCCTTGGCCGTGCAACTTTTGTAACAGTTTTCCCTGCCATCCACACCTACAATATTGTCTGACGATGAAGAGACCGATCGATTACTCCCTTTACTTGGTCACCGGGCGTGAGCTCCTTCCCGAAGGAAAGGTGGGTGTAGATCCTGTAAACACCTGGATCAACTAATGTCCGTTCCCGATAAGGCGTACCACGACACTCTCAGAGAAGTGATCTTTTTTTCCAACTTTCCAGTGGATATTACCCAATTGACTTTTCGTGAGGCTTTAGTGGGTGGTGTGACCGTTGTGCAACTACGAGAGAAGAAGGCAGATACAGCAGAGGTGTGCCATGAACTACTCTCGCCATCCCCATCGGCAAATGATTCGTGTATGATCTGCCGGCGATGCAGTTTCTACAGATCGCCCGGGAAAGCAAAAGCCTATGTGAAGAATATGGTGTCCCCCTCATTATCAACGACCGTATCGATATCGCCCTAGCCGTCGACGCAGACGGTGTCCACCTAGGACAAACAGATATGCCCCTGCATGTCGCTCGAACCCTTCTCTCTCCAGGAAAAACTATCGGTGTGTCTTGCAACGACGCGAGTCACGTCAAGAAAGCTGTCGAAGATGGTGCTGATTATGTCGGCATCGGAGCTGTCTGGGCGACCAATACGAAAAAACTCACAAGTCCTGTCCTTGGTGTACGGGCAGTCGGGTCCTTGCTTGCAGCACTGGATGGTACATCCCTGAAAGCTGTTGCCATCGGTATGACTTGGTCAGACTTTTTGGCGTTATGACGACTTGATGTGACAATTATTAGGGGGCATTAAGTCGAACAACATCTTGAGGACCTTGCATGGGTCTGTCTCGTCCTCCGGGCATAAATTGGATGGGGTTGCTGTCGTCTCAGAGATAATGACGTCTTTGGAGCCTTCCAAGTCTGCTCGAGAACTCAAAGAAGCTTATCAGGCCTGGTCAATTCCAACCAAACACCTGGGCGTAGTATATCCGTCCCACACTGCAGATACGATCAAAGATAGTGTGATTGACCTGTTTCGAACCATCAGTGAGACAAAACCACTCGTCCACCAAGTGACTGGTTTTACCCTGGACTTCATGTGCATGTCTAATATATATCCTATAGATCACGAACATTGTTGTAGCAAATCAATCCGCTAACGCCACCCTCGCGCTGGGTGCGAGCCCAATCATGGCTTCTGCACCGGAGGAGATGTACGATTTGAGCAGAGTCCACGGCGCCTTGTTAATCAACTTTGGTACGGTCACGGACAACGCGGGCATGCTGCTGGCCGGACGATTTGCAAACGATGCGAAGAAACCGGTGGTTTTCGACCCGGTTGGTGTCGGAGCGACGGAGTTTCGTCGCAAGGTCGCTGCCGAGTTGCTCAACACTTGGCAAGCCAGCGTTATCAAAGGCAATGCGGGAGAGCTCGCCGCCCTCGCTGATTCAGAGGAGGTATGTTTAAAGCCAGTTGTTTGATGTTCAGGCTTCTACTGATACCAACGGGTGGTTCCTTGAGGTGCAAGCCAAGGGCGTCGATAGTATCGGTGCCGGGTTTACGAATCCTGCTACATTTGTCAGAGACCTGGCAAGGAAAGAGCGTGAGTCCATCACAAAATTGACGTCTTTCATACCTATATATCTCCTAGGATGTGTTGTTGCTCTTACTGGGACTGTTGATTGGGTTTCAGATGGAACCACTGTTGTCAAACTTACGAATGGGCATAAATTGCTCGGTGATATCACTGGCTCTGGATGTTTGGCAGGCACTTGTATAGCCACGTTCTGTGCCGGAGCCTGGGAACTAGCGAAGAACGAGGATGAGGCTGGGAAACTAGTGAAAGGAGACATGCTAATTGGGGCGATTGGAGGGTGTGTTTCCAAAATCTACTCTGATATTTGAGCTTATACTAGAAAAGCATCTTGGCACTTACCATCGCAGGGGAACGCGCAGCAACACGATCTGACGTACAGGGGTCGGGAACATTTCTGCCTGCCCTTATCGATGAGCTTCACAACTTAACACCCGAAAGATTGAAGGAATGGGGTCGCGTTGAAGTAGTGATGACGTGAGAACCACACAAAAAACTACGGGACATATTGCACTGTTGTATCTCCCAAGACCCATTCAAACCATCCTTGAAATTTCATTGATAAAGTCGTTAGGGAGGTCGAGGATCTTGGTAAACGGCATCGATGACGTTGGCTGGAGCCAATTCTTCTCGTCGTAATGTGCATGGGGCGGGCTATCAATCATGTGGAACGTGTATGCATAGCGGGTCTGGCTACTCGTGTTCCGCTCAGACTTGTGCAAGACATTGCCGTGGATCAATACCAGGTCTCCTGCAGTAGCCCCCCGTCAGGCAGTTGGATGAGCAGTGCAAAACGAACTGACCTGGTTCGCAAGTTTGCATGACGTAATTCCCTGTCGGGCTTGTAGTGTTCGCGTTGACGTCGGGGAGGGAGGAAGGGGGGATTTCCTCAAACCTAGTTCCACCTCCCGGCTTGCGTACAAATCGTTTCGTGACTGGGGCGGTGAGGTGCGAGCCCGGCAGGAACGATAATGCTCCATTGGATGGCGTACATCTTTCCAACGGCATCCAGAATCCAAGGGCAGTGGGAGGCGAAGTATACTAGAACGGTCGTTGGAATAAATGTGATTTACTAGCAGCCTCGAGGTAGACGTTTACGCACAAGGAAGGTCCTTTGTCGCGTTACACGACAACGACTACGTAAGTTCATATCAAGTCGTCTATCAGCGACTCACGAGTCCATGTGTTCGGGAACTAGCGAGTAATCAAGTCGCTGGTGAGAATCAATGTGACCCACGAGATACAAAACTGGTTACCAGCACCGCCGATCTCTGGTTGCTTGAAGATGACCATCGATTGAAGGACTATTGGGACGACAATCGGTCGTGGTCCCAGGAATCCGGCAGAAAACTTACCAACAGGATCATGATGAAATTTGAGTTCCCTGACTACAGCCTTCAACTTGTCATTCTCTAGAGTAACCGCTCGGAATGCCGGATCGAGCACATGTAGCGCTACGGCGTTTCAGTCGTGTGAGCAAAGCAGCACCATGGAGCAACGCACCATGTCCGATCTTGTTGACCGCCTTGACCTTATCCCTTGTAAGCTGACCATTCTCGTCTACAGCATCTTCTTCTAGGAAGTAGCGGATTTTGTCACCAGAGTTGAGAAAATAGTCATCGCCAACATGCTGTCTATCGGACGTGGTGGACGTGGTGAACTTTGTCTGAGGGCCGGCGATGGACAAAAAGTCAGTTCTCTTGGTTGCAGTATGACACTGATAATCGAACGCTCACCAGTGGGTGATCTTCTAAGCTGAGGTCGGCCAACAACTCTTTTGAGCGCCGAAGGAGGGATAAGACCTGGTCTTGCGACAAGAAATTTGGGATGCAGACGTAGCTGTCGATGATCGCGAGTTGCGCTGACTTGTCATGTGGCAAGCCTGACCCAAAGTAGTTCTACTCACCCCTCCCGATAGAGCTGGATAGCGTAGTGAGTGGAACGAAATGTGCGGAAACCAGCTCTCACTAGCCTGATCTACCTGTCTCTGTGTCATACATGCCATCGTATGTCGAATGGATCAGAGGTTTGTGGTGGGAAAAACCTTCAAATCACTCCTCGCATGCTACATTGGTATGTTACGCAGCGATATGCTTCACGCCGGATTACATCCATTATGGTGCATAGGAAAGGGTGTACGGTAAAATAATCATCACGAGCATTTGGCCAAGGTCGTACAAGAGGCTCATTTGAGGTCCAAGATTCTCATACCTCCGAGTCCGCATTATCGTCGGCATCAATGTTCTCACCATTCACCAGTCGTTGGATAAGATGATCAATTTTTGCTTTGTGTATCCGGTGATGTTCTTGCCATCCTTTCCAAGGATGATGAGGATGCTACGACGATCCCGCTGACTAATCATCTCCTGTAGAGAATGCAAGCAATACGCACCTGTCGTCCAAACGCTTGGAATATTTTATCGGATGTGCCCTCGGGTTTTGTGAAAAAATACTTGGCAAGAAGAATGTCATCCGAGCGGGAGTACCGCATCTTCTTTTCTGGTGGTTGCGGTAAAGGATCATCCCCTTCCGTCCTGTTTAGTTCGTGTTTGTGGCGACGCCAAAACTTCATCCAAGATGCACGGGAGTGATGTGGCGCCTGTGAATCAAATAATGAGTGGTGATTACCACTCGTAGTAAAACAATGACCTTGGTAGCGACGTCCTTCCAGAACGCTACCATATCGAAGCGGTCTTGGGACCTACACAAAAGCAATGGGACAGTAAACGAAACAAACGCAGCCAAAATGCATTTGACTCACTTCCTGTATTCCATGAAGCGAACCAAAAAGGTTACATCCTGTTCCGTGAACGCAACTCCTTTGCCAGTCGTGCTTCTAAACAATGCCCTCGGGGGAGTCGGAGATCGATTGCGTGGTTGATTACCTTCTTGTTGTAGCCGTTGCTGTGCTGCTGCTATGATCCCGGGACCGGTGCTAACTCGGAGCTGTTCCTCGGCTTCGTTCTGTTCCTGTTCCCCGTCTTCCTGGGGAGTAACTGCATCCCCAAGGTCCATCGAGTATCCACCGAGCCTTATTTGATGCTTGTTGCAGTACCGACGCCAGGAGTAAAATCTGAACAGAAGTCATTCAATGGGATGAAAAGCGCATAGAAGCTGGCCTGCCTACGTATGATGTGGGGCCTACAGCGTGAATTACTCAGTGAATTTGACTGTATGTTCGACAAAACTGCAAACCTTGACGGCTATCCTCTCACAGATTTCTCTCAAACTGGTGGCGGTCATGATTAAAATTAAAGACTCTGCGAATAAGGAAGCGGTGAGAAACGGACCTTAGTACAAGGCCCTGTTCTTGACAGTAATCAATGTATCTCTTGAGGTACAATACATCGTCGGAGGTGAAGAGATTCCCGCCATACGTGCTCTTGATTACACGGCTTGGTGGCGTAGGTGATCGAGCAGGCGGATTCCTTCGATTGAGAACGAGCGTGGAGGGTGGTGGCGCAGGAATACCCTATCAAGATTTCAGGTGCGGCTGACAGCGAGAACACGTTGTGGGCTTGCCTGGTTCCGAGTCCGCTTCCGACCGCGGGATTTTTCCCCGGTAACATTGTCAACAGGTGGACCAGACCCCCCGGTGGTCGAAGGACCTGGATCGTGCATGTAAGGTGGGGCTTGATCATAAGGTTGCTCGTACTGGACGAGTACGTCAGACTACACGGCAGAGGGTTATTTGGCATCCAAACTGACCGTTGCTGGATCATAGGCATAGTCGCCTGGGGGTGCAGTTGCCCAATCGGTTTGGTCATCTCGATACCTGTAGGGGTATGGTGGGCCACTCGGCCCTGGTACCATGTGAGGCGGAGGCTGCTCAAAACCAGTGACCCAAGGACCATCGCGATAGGGTTGTGCAGGACGAGGGAGTATTCCTGAGGGAGGTTGAGGAGGGGCCATATGGGTTTGTTGTGGTGCGATGGCATTGGAAGCTTGCCACGACTGAGGTGGAGCTGCAGTGGGGGGTTGCATGCCGCGAGGGGGAGGGTGCATCGGGTGCGCATATACGGGATAGCCATACGAGCCCTGTGGCGGTGGATGCACAAGGGGATCGGATGGACCGATGGTCGCGAGGGCCTGGGGAGGAGGTGGGATGGGAGGTAACGGCGACACCTGAGCAGAGGGGGCAGGATCGTTCTGGGAAGGGACGGCAGGTGGGGGATCAACCCTAGAAGGCAAGCGATCTTAGAGGACGAGACGGAATACAAGGAAGGGTTAGTACTTTTCTGTCCCCGTGACTTTGCAACCTGCCCAGTTGTTCTGGAACGTCTGGAGTGCGCCGGCACGAACACACTCGTGAACCCAGCGGGAGTGTAGGACGATCTTGCCCTTCTTACCGGCATATTGGCGGAACAGGTTCTGACCGGACTCCTTGTGGGGGTCAACTGATACGTGGATGAGGGCTGTTGGTGCGGTCGGGAGAGATCGATGGACACTTACCTAAAATGTACGGCGTGCCACTGTAGCTTGGAGAGACGGCGCCGCCGTGTTTCTGAGAGGCGTGATGTACGACGCGATCGGTACGGGGCCCGGATGACTTACGGTGATCAGCTCTACGAGTTCATCTCTGTCGTCGACGTCCTTCTCTATGTAGATTGTGAGGGGCGTGCCCATCATGGGCTCAAGAAAGAGGATGGGATTCTGGGGATCGGTGGGGGGCGGGGGGGCATTCTGGCTATGGGCGCGTCTAGTAGAGCGGGCTGGTGCCATGGGTCTTGGCCGGGACTGGTTTTGATGTATCTAATTGGCCTTCGAAAGAGAGGCGAAAGAAAAAACCGCCAGCCAAAATCGGGTCACGGGCTGTGTGACCACACAAATTTGGCTCCATACCAGTGGTTGGAGTCCTCCATGCGGACTTTGAATTTACCACACTCGGCACATCGGCTACATTACCCCTACGCACAGCGCTTCGCCCAGCGTACTATAAGTAATGGAGAGGGCGCGAGACATGGTAAAAATCGTGCACACAGCTACGTTACGGCGCACGCCACATGCACTCGAGCGCGGTCGTTTTAGGAATGCTAATAGGGCCGGACAGGAGACGCACGTCATCCGGAGCAAGTGTATGGGGGTGTCACAGACCCACTGCGCGAGAAGAATAAAACATATTTTAATGCGTCGTCGGGGATGTTGCATCTTGTTTGTGTATATCAACGCTGGCAGTCGGAGTCTCAAATTGTATTATCTATCGAGGGATTGTGGACGAGTTTCCCCGTCAATTCACCCGCAAACAGGGCAGATACTCATCGCGCTGTTCATCCGCCTTATTTCTCGCACTTTGCTCACTCTTCCTTCCTTCCTTCCTTTTCTTCGTCCACCATGGCACACGCCGCAGGACGCAAAAAGTCAATCATCTCAAATCCTGGCCTCGTAATTGAGACACCCGTCGCTAATAACAACATCCTCAACAAGGCAGCCTCCGCTTCCACTTCTCTCTACCAGCAATGCTCAGCCCTGCGTGCTCGTCTCATGCGCATCCCAAAATTTTCCCACTTCTTCATTCTTTCCTCTCCCAATGGTGACCTTCGCCAGTCCACCGATCCGGTCACACAGCTTTGGGATTGTTTCACCCTCGGCATCCCCCTCTGTTTTCTCTTCAATCTCCTTCCTCCCCCGGCTCGTCCCATCGCAGAGATAAGCACTGACCCTGCCACTTTCGATGTCTCCAACGAGAAAGAGAGGAAACGCGCCATTGCCAAATTCGCCATGAGACTCTCTGAAATAGACAACTGTGAAAGATTTACTGTGTCTGATTTATGGGATCGTCATTCCACAGACGGTTTAGTCAAGGTGCGAATCTTCTTGTCTTTCTCCATCGTAGCTTTGACATGCTCTAGGTTGTTAGCACGGTCACTACCCTTGTCGACCTTTTACCGTCCGACATCTTCGAACCAGCCCCAGCCTCTCCTTCTCTCCTCACGTCGCAAGAGTCGATGGATTTGCTTGCAAACTACCCATTTACCCCACCTGTCGCTCAGAATGCCCAAGACGCAGCCCGAAATAACATTATCAGGGAAATGGTGGAAACTGAACGTAAATATGTGCAGGATCTCGAGGTCATGCAGGTCAGGCGCGCATCTTTTCGCTTCCCTATCCTTCCCTGACTCGATCCAGAAATACGCGACTGCGTTGTCTCAAAGCAATACAATAGACCAGGATACAATCCATCTACTTTTCCCGGGTCTCAACAAGTTGCTCAACTTTCAGCGGAAGTTCCTTATTCGCCTGGAGAGCACAGCTGAACTCCCTTGGAAGGATCAGCGCTGGGGTCTACATTTTCTCGAGAACGTGAGTACCATTGTTGCCTTTCTCGGTAGTCGATGCATACTTAATGCGGCATTTTCATTGTTTTTCCAACACTTCGTGTTCCATTTGGAACAATAGGAAGACGAGTTTGCGGTATATGAGCCCTACTGCGCTAACTACACCAATGCCGCGGATATCATGATTAAAGAGGAGCAAAACTTATCGGTAGGTGATCTTGTTCGATTTCGCATCGACTCCCAGCCGTCTTGGTTTCCATGTGAGCTTGGTTGATGTGACAACGGTCGACATCAGTTGTGCCCTAAAATAGTACATCTGATGATTTCCCTCCTGGGCTCCAGGTACACAACAATTTGATCAACGCCAAATCAGAACTACCTGCTTTCCTAATCAAGCCCGTTCAAAGAATTTGCAAGTATCCATTGCTACTCGATGTGAGCTGATCCCACTCCGTTAATCTGCATCCCTTGACTTCCATCTGCAGTCCTTAGTCAAGGCATCAACCGTCGTCGACTACCCACATTATGAGGAGCTCCAGGCTGGTTCCGCCGCAGCCAAGCGGATAACGGATAAGATCAACGAAGCGCAGCGTCGCGCGGAGAACAATCAGACTGTACGCAACCTCGAGGGCCGCGTAAAAGAGTGGAAGGGTCACCACTTGTCCAATTTCGGTAACCTCCTACTCGACGATATCTTCACCGTCACCAAGTCAGAAGTGGACCGAGAGTACCACGTCTTCCTATTCGAGAAGATTATATTATGTTGCAAGGAGGCGCTCCAGCCACCACCGAGCGGCAAAAAGGGTGGCAAAAGCAACTCGATTCTGAAGAAGCAGCCTGCCTCTTCAGTTGCATCTGCTCCTGGTGTCCCGAACAAGAAGAAGGACACCCCACTCCTCCTTAAGGGTCGCATCTTCCTGAACAACGTCACTCAGGCCATCCCGAACTCGCCGAGAAACTCAGTTGGTACGCATGCGAATGCTATCTTTCATCGTCCGTAAATTGACGTTTCTCCAAGGTTCTTCCAATGTCAACCCATACTCCCTTGCCGTATGGTGGAGAGGTGATGACGATTTGGAGTACTTCATTCTCCGTTGTCGATCGGACGAGCAGCTGAAACAGTGGGAGACCCAGATTAACAGGCTGATTAGGGAAGTAGCAAGCCGAAGGGCTTCGGATCGAAACATCTCGCAATTTGTCACACACAACAACCATGCCTCCATACCCCGTTCTATTACCCAGCGGTCTCCACTTCCTTACACTCACGACAGAGCATCGTCGTCGATGTCTCATGTCCAATATGCAAACAGTCTACCGTCTCATCCGGCCAGCAATCGTCACAGGCCGAATCCATATCCCAATGAGGAGCAATTTTCCGTTGCATCCTCCTCTGGATCGTATTCTAGTGCCGGTCACTATGTTTCCGCGGATGGGTTCGAGCTCGACCTAGATGACGAGTACGAAGATTACCCACCATCAAGCATGCCCTCGTCAGGGCGCGGTACGCCGTTGGGCACGCATCGCCCAACAGGACAAAACCCTCTGCTTGAGCGCGATCCGTACGCTGGCCATGACCACTCTCGGGCTCGAACAGAAGATACCAATGGCTATATCCATACTCAGTGGAGACCCGCCAATGGTACTCAGCAATTCCCTGGCACTGTTGGGTCTACTATACCCACTTATCGCCCACAAGCTACGCGGATGGGCTCCACCACAAGCACGGCGGATCCCGGCTTCGGATCCGGCTCTCGACCTCCTCGAATTCCCTTGCACACCCAAATAAGCTCCCAGAAATTGGTCTCATACGAGCAACCCGATACACCGACTTCCGTCAGTAGTGCTCCGGTTGCTTTGCCAGTTAGTCGATCTAGAAGTGCAAGCCAACCCAGTGCATATGTCCCACAAACCTCTCCACCTCCCATCCCAAGCTCTGTATGGACACACCGTTCGCAGAACTCGACAGTGGAAAACAAGCGAGGTAGTGGCTCGAGCCAATCAACCCGTGGCTCATCAGAGGAATCGCCGAACAGCTCGTCGCCGATAACGCCCTTTGGTTCCAGCGAGTCATCATTGGCAGGCTCAGGGCTGCGACAGTCGAGGTCGCAAATGTTTGAGAGTGTGGCTCTAAGCAACGGTCACCATTCCTCGGTGAAAGTCAAGGTTCATTTCCAGGATGATATCTTTGTTATCCAAGTCCCTCGATCCACGGAATTCAGCGAACTTGTGGATAAGGTAGGGAAGAAGATTCGTCTCTGCGGTCCACGTCGGGACGACGCTCCGTTGAGGGTGAAGTACAAGGACGAGGACGGTGACCTGATATCTCTTGGATCTACCGAAGATGTACAGATGGCCTTTGAGTCGTTCCGCCCTGGTGGGCAAGTCACTCTCTATGTCACGTAGGTTCCCAACGATAACTGGAGATGTTATTTCCTTCATTCACTTTTAATCGCGTGCCGCTTGCCTATTGCGACTGTTGTCACATGTCAGCCGACACGTTCTTTCGTAAAGCTCATCCACCATGTTTTTACCGTTCGCATTCGTTCACTCATTCTCGCTTCTCTTTATTCCTTTGCGGTTCCTCTAACGTACTTCCGACTCCGAGTCTACAGTCGAGAATCTATGTTTTTTTTGTCATTTTGGCTCCTTCGATTCTTTGACGCCATTGAGCATCATATTTAAGACATGGAGGAACATCGATCATGTATCACTCTTGATAGAACGTTACACTCATTGCTATGGGTCTTATCATATCATGATTATTGGTTACCAGTGATGAACAACCCCTCCCAACAAGGGTTGCAATCTACAGGTGTAATCTACGGTCTAATATTCGCTTCCGCCGAGACTGAGTTCCACTGGGAAACTCTACAGCGCATCGGGTGACAAGTCCCCTAAGCTATGTAAGTCCATCATACTCATGGCACTATGTAAGGAGCGAGCATCGTCTCCATATTCCGAGTGCCCGTCGATGGTTTCCTACCACCGCGTGATTAATGTGGGTTGAAAAGGCATGACTGGGGGTACTTACATCAAAGTAGTGATTAACCACGCTGCGGGGAGCTTCGATAGAACGGTCACAAAAAGAAGAACATAACTCGTGATAGAGGACACTTACTCCGTGGCGTTCTTGGTAACCGGCACGTCGCCCCACTCTGCAGGATATGATAGGTAACGAGACCCGACCTAGGAAAGGAGGGAGTGATGAGTCTGAACGCATACGCTTGAACCCATTGAACCATGCTCACCATCCCGTTTGATGTGACGCTCCAAGGCCGCGACCGCTATCTGCATGAAAAAACTGGTACGACATGTTGTCGGTCACTATGGACTTAAGAAAGATGATTCTCACTTCGTAAAACCAGACATAATCACGGAAGTATGGGTCACCGTCCAATTTCGGGTTGCCACCATTGGTGGCCCTTCTGCCCTCGACATCCCGCCCGAAGATGTGGATAATACGATGTTGTATTTCTTCGGCGACTTCGACGAGGTTCATGTATTCGCCGCTTCCAGTGGGGCATTCAACCTGAAGATCATCTCCGTAATACTGGTAGAACCTTTGAAGACTTTCTATGAGTAGGAAATTGACAGGGAGCCCTAGGTAGACCATGAGCCCTTCATGTACGCGGAGTGTTGTTAAGCGCTTACAGATCGGTCCACGCCAGTTTGAGTTTCCGCCAAACATTCCAGAATGAGAATCACCAGGCCAGTACCGGACTTCATGCCACTCTCCATGAACATGCATTCCCCAGGGTTTGTCCTTGTGCAACTTCGACATACTAATGATATCCCGTGAGATACTTAGTAACGGGACTTGCGGTTTGACGTACGATCGAATACCGTATTCACTCAAGAACTCGTTCTCATCTAGCATCTTCTCTAGAATGCGAACAAGCCTCTCTTTGCTAGCGAGGGCAAGCAGACGTCGCTCTCCCCTGCCACTGACTAGAGAATACTGAGAAACCATTGTCAAAATGAGGGCTACCACCTTACCCTTCATATTCGCCATGTTTCGAGCCGAGACCTCGGGTCTATGGTCAATAAACCACTCCATGCGCTTCTTGAAACCCGGAAAGCGTCTGAGAACTGCGGGCTCCAGAACAAGGGTTGCATAGAGGGGAATAAGGCCAACAAGGCTGCGCACAGGCAGCTGGATCGATTTTCCAGGTCCGAACTGAATGACATCATAATACATTCCGTCTTCCTCGTTCCAAAGGCTCAGCTCGTTGTCTCCCGACATATATGTCATAGCATCAGCAATAAAGATGAAGTGCTGAAGTTGGTCAGGGAAACGAAATTTCTGACGACCATACAACGAACCTCAAAGAACTTGGAGGCGATGTCCTCGTACACTGGATTGTGTTTCGCAAGTTCGAGTGCCATGTTCAACCTAGACGCCATCAACGGGGTCTGCGAGACCATAGCGTTTCACTTACATATTCAAACAATAAAATGCCATCCAAGCAGTACCATCCGCTTGACGTAAATTCCCCCCTGTTGGCAGTGGCTCGGAACGGTTGAAAATCCCGATGTTATCGAGCCCCAGGAATCCTCCTTCGAAGACATTGTGGCCCCCAGCGTCCTTTCTGTTGACCCACCTGTACGGATAACCTTGATCAAGCGAACCACCCATGAACGCGCACTACGAACCACGTGAAATTGAGCAGTAACTTCTGGAAGACCCTCTCCAAGAAGGGTACGTCCTCTCGTCCCGTGAGCTTACGTTCTATCTTGAAAACTCTGAACGTCGCCCTAGGGTTCATGAAGTCGGTCGATTGAATAAGAATAAATTCAAGAGAATCATACTCACCAAGCATGGACAGGTGGGTTCACGTCCGAGAAATTCCACTCGTATGCAGGGATCTGCCCATCCGGCTTCATGTACCATTCCCTAGTTAGTAAATCCAGTTGTTTCTTGGCGAAGGATGCGTCGACGACGGCGAGGGGTATGCAATGGAAGGCAGTATCCCAAGCAGCGAAAAATGGATATTCCCACCTGTGCAAATCGATGACCGGACTGTAAAGCAAGTGGATGGAAGTACGCACTTGTCGGGCATAGAAAGAATGTCGTCGATGTGCATATGGCGCCAATCCTAACAGGTGGTTCAACGCAGACTAAAACTCACTAAGAGATCATACCTTATTGCGAATGTGTTTACGTCCTGGAGGCGGTGGGGGTTGTGCAGGGTCTCCTTCAATCCACTCCTTCTGTATGAAGTGGTAATACTGTTTCGTCCACAACATCCCCCCCAGGCCCTGCCGCATCACTTGCTTGAAATCGTCGCTCATAGGGCCGAACACGAGCGAGTTGTAGAATTCATCAGCTTCCTCGCGTCGCTCCTCTATTACCCCATCAAAAGCATTTTCATCTTCCAGGTTTGAAACTTTGGACATGGATTGCGGAGTCAATCTGATGCGTACCACTGCGCATCCACCATTGGCGGGGACATCCTGGAAAACGTAATGCGCCGCAGATTTTGTGCCTCGCTTTGCTGGGTTAATGAAAGGAGATTCCTGTAAAGTAGATGTTGGGGGGAACCACTGCTTCTGACTGGCGTTGCCTTCAGAAAGCGGACCATTCGGCTCGGAGGTAGACCTATGGCATGGGACGATGTGGTCGTGAAAAGCGTCTTTGACATACGGCGACGTGTTTTGTCCCCCATACAGACGGCGAAAGTTGGTATCATTTTCCGTGAAAAGGAGCTCGGGTTGAACGATGACATCCTCATCCGTGACGAACGCACCCTCAGCATCGACGGGTGGTGGAGAAGGCAAACAGTACATGTAGTACTTCTCCATGTTTGGGTGCCTTACCTTGATGCATTGGATATCGTTCTCCATGACCGAGCCCGAGAGGGATGGCATTGGAGGTCTGACAGCAGGCCACGACCATGTGTTGCGAAACCACAGCTGGGGAATGATATGGAGTGTTCCGGGTTCCGGACCGCGATTGTAGCTGGTGATTCGTACATAAACGCTGTTCGGATCGTCTTCGTCTTTCGCGTACTGCAAAGCGTAGATCAGAATAGCAGCCATTAGCGGGAGCAAGGGGCACAGACCTCCATGAACACGTCCCAGTACCGGTCATCTTGAAAAGCGTCGGAATCTAGGATCTCGTACTCTGCCACAAATCGATCCCGATGGAGGTTCTCTGTCACAAGCTCTTCGTAGGGGTACTTGCGTTGAGGATACTTGTATAAGAATTTCATGTAGGAGTGGGAAGGCGTTGAGTCCAGATAATAGTAGAGTTCCTTGACGTCCTCGCCGTGGTTCCCTTGATGACCTGTAACGCCAAACAGACGTTCCTTCAACATCCGGTCCTCGCCGTTCCATAAAGAGAGCGAAAAGCAAAGTCGTTGATGGTTATCCGAGATACTGCCAATGCCATCTTCGCCCCATCGATAAGCCCGTGATCGCGCATGTTCGTGAGGAAAATGACTCCAAGCATCACCATTTTCCGAATAATCCTCCCGAACCGTTGCCTGAGGGAACTGATATGAGCACCAAAACACGGAGACGTGCTAGGTTAGGTTTACCCATTGGCGGTCACTGAGATATGGGCCCCATCGTTTCCAATGGCGAAGCCGAGCGTCATCTTGTTGAAGACGGTACCTCTCTGCACCTTGGTAGTTGACACCCAAGCTCTCACTTAGCCGTTGGCGATAGCTCTTCTGGATGGTATCGCCATCCGATGCATCCTGGCCACGTGGGCTCGCCTTTGATACCTTTGGAGGTGCCTCTGGTTTAGATACTACTGGTTTGGGGATCTGGATAGTGAGACGATGGTCGCGAGAGTCCGAATCGTTTGATCCTGGATCACTAAAGTCATCGCCGCCTCTGAAAAGCTTTTCTTGTATCGCCTTGACCGAACCAGAGGCCATGGAAGATGGATAAAAAGAGCGTGCGAGCGGTGACCAACGCAGCTTGACGTTGAGGGCCGCTGGCTTTTTATCATATCACTCCAACGATATCTGGGCTAGAACTTATCTGACGTCATGCAGCCTAGAACTGAATCAGTGGACCAGCTGAACGTGATAACCCAAATCAACCATATACGTCCAGAATAATTGCGTGTCATGGATAAATGCCAGGATCAGAAGATGAAAAAATGGGGGTATATTTTCGAAGGCATCATTCCAGGGTGGATTGATAAAATCGAAATAATCAAACTAATTAAGCTGCGGGAATTATGGGCATTATGTGGAGACCCGCCTGCAGATCGAACGGAATGACGGCTAGAGTCCATTATGTAGACGAAGCGAATGACGATGTCCATTGAAAGATAAGCCATGTCACCATCTTGGCTCCCCAGCCGCCATCAATACGCTCTGTGTCCAGTTGTATTCCCCAAACTGTTCCTCTTCTGAGAGAGTAACGTCCAAGTGGTGGAGCTGGACATGGAAATCTTTACCGGTCCCCCCCGTGGGAGGTGTGTCAGGTCCTACCGATCCCTGTGAATCCGTCATACCATTCTGAGTGGTATATTCGACAGAAGCGACAGGGTCTTCCCCGTCATCCCTAATGCCCAAGGCGAGCGAAATTGAAGATTCATCGATCGCCGTATTCAAAACTGGCGGGTAGCTAAATCGCGACTGTGGGGCTGTAACCATGGAACCTGGAGAGGAGTCGGGTGTGGAAGACGCCCGTAAAGCACTCTCCTGCATTTTCGCATGGGAACTGGAGACTGTCGGCGACGGGGCGCTAGGGGATGGGACTGGAGACTGAGGGTGTTTGGAAAAGAGTAGGTGTAGTGAGGGCTTTTTCAACCGTCTCGCGCGAGAAGCCACGGAAGCTGAGTGGCCCTCTGCAGAAGCAGCAGAAGAAAACGAAATGGAAGGGGTGGATTTACGATGCGTGAGCGGAACGCGGGTGACGCTGTCTCGTGGTCCGGGAAATTGGAACTGTGCGACCGAAGGGGTTTGGATGGATCGAGGGAGAGGTAGAGGTAGAGGTAGAGGTAGAGGGATGGGTTCTGCAATGTCAGGTGAATGGAAGGAATCGGAGGACTGTCGTTCGCTACACTCGTCCACGAGCGTTAATTGCTTGACCAGCTGCATAGGTGACCCTGATGACAACGAGGGAACGGACAATGAATCGGTTGAGCATGACAGGGAAGGTGGGGAGTAAGGGTTGGATAACTTGAAGTTCAAGGATGTCGGGGTGACTGGACGACCACTTTGCGATGAATGGGAAATCGACGAACTGTCGTCCGTTGTAGAGAGTGATGAGGGCGATGCCTCAGTTTCAAGAGAGGTTCCATCGTGGAGGCCATCGTGTAGCCCAGATGGATCATGGGTCGACAAAGAGAAAGGAATGGATGCTGGCACATCTGTAGGGAGATTTGGGAGGGGACGGGCAAAACGCTTGCTTTCGCTTGACGACATCGGTTGCGAAGCTGCCTGGTCTGCGACCACGACATCTTTAATCTCTGCGCCGGCTTCCGAAGGGTCAACAGTAGATCGAGTGATATCACCTGCAATCGCATCCAGGTCTAAGCCTTCCGAGCGTTGGTGAACGCCATTCCAGATACCCTGGCTTTCACACAACGCTTGCAAGAGGGATGGGTTCATACTCAAACTAGGACACAGCACAAGCAGCAGGTTGCTGAGCGGCATCTTCGTTTCGGAGCTCCTCTCAGCGGTATGATTGATCAACTCCGTCACCGTCAAGAGCAAGTCGTGGTTTTCCTGTGGCAGACGGGATATAAGAGACGAGAGGGCTTTGCGCAGACACTCGGATGGGGGGTGTACTCCGCCAAAGTTTGGCATGCCGATCGTTGAGAGTGAAGGTGGCTTCCGAAGTTCATGGATGTTATTCGACGGGAATGGATCTTGGATACTGTTAGTCAATCGCTCTGAGGCCATGGCAGCCTCGAAGTAGGGCATCAACTGGTTTGTAAGGATGGGCTCAGGTACTTCAATAGAAGTCAATTACAGACGTCATCGGAAACGAACCGGGTCGCTCACGTTCTCGCAAGTAGGCCTTAAATACAGAAGCGACTGCGTGAGGGTCTAAGTCTCCAGGGCTGGACTGCGCGATATCAAAATCGGCTCCTGTGTTTAGGGTAATCAGTTTTGAATTCAGGCAACGAATCTCCGACACTGACCGGTATCGAACTCTGCACGTAGCTTGGCTACGTGGGACGAACGACCGCTGACGCTAGAAAGTGAACGATAAGCACTCCAACTTAAGATCAGCTCCCTGTACTACGTACCGGAAGAGCCCTTGTTCTTGTACACCCCATGCAAGAATATGCTGCGCACATCTAATCACCAACGCTGGAACACGACGGCTTTCTAATGACGCTGAAGGCCGACTCTCCGGCTCCTGGGCCACGTGCCCCGTGTGAAGGACGCTCAGAATAGAGTCTATGGCAGTCTCGCCGACGCAAGCCTTGAGTTCTCTTCCGAAGACCAAACCACCAACGATGCTTCCTGAGGGTGACACACAAAGGGGGCCGCGGAGCAGTGTGCCGAGCTGTGGCCCCTCATGATCCGACAATGATGAAGCTACGGAACTAATGGACGGCGTCTGTGGATTGTGGCGAAGCTTCTTCCCGTGGCCATGAGGCGTGGACTCCGAATTGCTCGAGCTTGCACGGGATAGTGTGCCACTGCGACTGTTGGATGGTTCACCAAGCGGCGAGGCGAGAGGATTTGAAAACGAGCTTTTTGAACCCCAAACCCTACCCATCTTCTCTACAGCACGTCGTGCAAGCCCAGCAGCAGGAGCAAAGCCTGATGTCATGCTGATGGCTGTCTGACGGAATGATGGATGATGAGAATGAGTTTGTGATGGTGATGTTCTTGGTGGAGGATCCGGAAGGTCCGGTAGGGTTCGTTCAACCCGCGGAGTAGCCGGATTAGACAGTTGATTCAGGGAGGAGATGGCACCGACATGTCGCACTAAAGCGTCCCTGGAGGTATCTGAAGGCAAAGAAGAGAAGGTCGTTGTGGCTATCTCCCGGGTGACAAGATGCTCCCGCTCGCATCCATCCGAAGCCGATCTAGGAAGAGTGACCGTTATTGCCTCTAAGCTCATCGATGCATTCGAGGTAGTGGAACCAGAAACCATGAATGAAAGAGGAGGACCGAGATTGAGAGATTGAGACCTCCTATCCCTGTGTCGCAGCGACGAGGCTGGGGAAATACGGCTCAACGTTCGCCCTTTTTCGTCGCTGCTTGCCCCATCATCTTCCTCGGCCATGACAAACTCTGCGTCCGTGATCAACGCACTGAGACGCTTGTTCACAGGGACGATGGTATGTGTGGATTGCAATGACTCTGCAAGCGAAACGGGTCGAGGCGTCCTGCTGCCCACAGAGGGGCGGATGGTGTGGAGGCTCAACGTGGAGTCACTTTTCCTGCGAACATCCTTGGATTCCGACCTCTCTGGGTCTTTCTTTTCGTTCTCCTTCGATGCGACTTGCTCCATATATTCATCGCTCTTCCGCATGTAATCTAGCGCGGGCACGATGGGGCTAGATGTCGTGATGGTGGAGGCACGCTTGTCAACATTGGTGTCAATTGGCGTGAGCCGGAACGAATGGGAAGTCGGCTGTGAAGCGTGCTTGGGAGGTGGAGGCGGAGGTGGTAGACTTAGACCACTCATGGCAGGGGAAGCAGGCGCAGACCTCTTATTGAAGACATGTTGCGCAAGCTGGGTAAGCTGCTTAGTTCCCAGCTGACGTGGTGGAGCACCTGTTGATTCATACGATGATTCATCGATTTGGGGCTCCTTGCCTTTATCAACCCTGGGGGATGATGGTGGTATAGTTTCTGACTTTTTCCGACGCCCGACAAAAGCGCGCCTAAAGAGACTCCCGGTGTTTGAAGCCGAGACGCCAAGAGAAGAGGGAACCGATGAGGGTGACAGAGCGGTATTGACCTCAGGCCGGCTGACAACCTGACCCATCGACAGAGTGGAAGAGGAAGGACGGGGATGGTGGGTGGAAGTAGGTACACCAAAGATACTCTTGAGCGTGGTAGAAGGGGGTGAAGGGAGTCGATCGGCGGCTGGAATGCCCGAATGAGAGGGGGGTGTCGCAGGTGGCACCATGGAGGAAGCAGCTGACGAAGAAAACGAGGACGAAGACAAGGGCGAGGCCGGAAACGTGGAGAATGATTGCTTGTTCTGGACCATGAGGTACTCCTGGCTAGACCGGTGATTTTCTGGTGCGGAGCGAAAGAGCCAGGGAAATCGAGCCAAGCAAGATTTGGAGTGGATGATGATCACCTAAACGTGATAATGACGGCGCTACAGTGGGAAGTGCGTTAAAGCCGTGAGCACGAATCCAAGCAAGGAGGGGAGAATGGAATGGAGAGACCGACCATGCAGACGAAAGGGAATGCAACGGAACGGTTGCTAGATTACAGGTACGAGGAGAAGTGATCAATCAAGACCATCCACTACTTCTACGACGTCCCGCAAATGGCTGGCACGGAAGAGAATGAAGGAACGGAAGGTGCACGCGGCAGTCGTCTGTCCGGTCAGCAGGCGTCCTGTGACACGCCCATTTTGGATGGCACATCAAACACTAATTCACTTTAGGAAATAATTACTGTAACTTGGTTTCTTGTATCTATAAATCTATCTATATGGACACGCCCTCCTATCATGACGGCGCAATAAGAAGCTCCTTCACCAGCTCGTATGTGAAAAACGATGTTGCTATACTGGGCGACACCTTCACTGTGATTCGGTCGTTGAGCGTCCACCATATGTTTCGCTAATCGTCCACTCACGTAAATTGGGCCAGATGCCGCGATACAACCCAAGGAACCCTTCCGTGCGAATGATCGTCTTCAGCGCATCCATCGCCCCACCGTATCGATCCAGCCCTCCACCCGGCATGCCCACAACCTGCATCTTCCGTCGCAGAACATCAAGTGGGAATGTCAGCGTTTGCGAAATGGACCCTGCAGAATGCCTCTCTGAGCACCAGCTCAAAACCAGAGCAAATGTTTGCATACCGGCGAGCGCACCACATGCCAGTTTCCGAATGGTACTGGTTTTACCCGGTGGTGTGATGATACCACGGAGGGTCTCATATGCCGCGAAATTGATCCCAACATATGGTGCAACTCCCATTGCCGTTGCAATAATCCCACGATATAATCCGCGGACACCGCCCTCTTCACGCATGATTTTGAGCGTCATGCCGAGTACGGATAGATCGGCCTTTGAGTAATGTGCCTTTGGATTAAAACTCGATACACTTGGAGTAGTGGATGGACCCGAGTTCCCAGGTGTCGCTAAAGGTGACCGGCTCTGTACTGATATACTGGCCGTGGCGATAGATAAACGGGAACGCACAAGATCTAGAGGGTATGTCGAACCTGAAATCACGTCTGAATATCAGAGCAAAGGGAAATAGAGCGTGTTGCCGTGCGCACAGACTGAGGTAATGCCAGCTAATGCACCACTCATCAACCGTGTCGGGGTATCAAGTTCCCTGGATCCGTTGCGAGTGAAAAGCTATCTGTGGCTTCAGCTGCTAAGCAGAGACGAACCTTGGCTCACTCACTTTCTTCAGCTGCTCATAGGTCGTGAATTGCACCGCGCTATAAGGTACAATTCGCAAGCAGTTGATCCCATTTCCTCGCATAAACCCTGCAAAACCTTCTTCCTGCCACATTCTCACAAGGCTGCGCCAGACTCCCTTGTATTGACCATCGGAACTACGCGGTTGCACTTGTCTAGAGATTTTCACATAAACGTATCGCTAGAAACAAGTCGCATGCAGACGTCGAGTAACACTCACTGTATAATCTTCAGCCTTTCTAGCGGACTCACGACAGTCCGGGATGTAGCACCCGCGATGCCCCCGGCCAAGAAGTAACATAGAAGCTCAGGCGACCAAAACCCTTTTTTTTGGAGGTTGGCCACGGCCATCGCACGGAGGTTGGAGTGCACTTGAGAGTGCCTTGCGTCGGTACTGTTCGGGACGGAGCACCAGGTGCTCAACGTCAAATGGCCAAGTCGCAAAGCAACGAGCACAGGATTCAAGGAATAGTGAAACAAGCAAGGTTATCTACAAATCATAATATACTTTAGACTCAGAGAACTCAGAGATCCAGCTATGCATGCGCATCCATACAGGATTCAACAGATGGAGTCCTTCGGATTCTTGGATTCTCCTAGGTGCTGAAGCTGACAGGGCCTGCCAGTGCTGCTCACGTACAGCATTGCCTAATTTTCAAGTTCAATGGTACGGGGACCAAAAATACTTGAAACTATTCTTCTTCTTTAATGAATCCTAATTCAAACCGGTAGTAGTCCTGCCAGTATCTACACGGTGCCAGCTAGGAGGTAATGGGGCCAAGAAGCCATTATCCAGTAGTCATTAAAAACATTTCCGAACAGCGGTGAGAGCGCCCATCATGGCCTCACCCAAGTCTGGCTTTCTTTCTGGAAGTCCCCCCTTGGACGGTGGTGTACCCTTGCATGGCTCCCCCAGCGCTGACGCTCGCAAAACTGGTGGTACTACCAGGCTTGGACTGCTGTGACAGATGCTGACCTTGTCCATGTCCATGTGCCGTTGGACCTTGTGGTTGTGTATGAGGCTGCGTCGGCGCAGGCAACCCCATCATTGAGGGTGCCTCATCTTGAGTAATTCGTCGTTGAGGTGGAATTTGATGAGCTGGCACGTATTGGAACACGCTGTGATGAATCAAAGGGGAAAGAACATGAGCACCCAACGAGGGGGCAAGCAAGGGGCATTGGTCCGGCTAACTTCCATGTGGGTAAGGGATCTTCCCGGAACCATCTATGACCAAGGGCTTCCTTGGCGGTTATACGCTTGTCAGGATCGTACGCGAACAGCTGACGGAGTAAGTCGTGTCCTTGTGGGTATCGAATGCGTGACTGGCACCATTCTGCAAGACGGTTTTGGTATCTGGAGAACGGATGCAGTCAGAACAATCCACTCGATCGCTTGTTTGTCCACGTACATATCGAGTCTTTTCATATTCAGGTATTCAGGCATATCGCAGACACCGGGCCAGTCCTTCTCTTTGAAAAGGGTGGGTTAAAGAATGCTCAGTTCCAGCACAACAATATTCTTTACCATCTGGTGTACCCAGAACCTCGAAGATCTTGAGAAGCTGATCTCTCTGGAACGGAACATTCTTTTTCGAATCCAATTTTGCCTCCTCACCCTTGAATATTGGCCGTAAACTTGCTAGTTCTGCGAAGACGCAGCCGACCGCCCAGCAATCGATCGCCTTGTTATAGTGCTTTGCACCCATGAGCAACTCGGGAGCGCGGTACCATATCGTGACAACAACTTTGTCACCTGCGAAAAGGGGTTGTAAGGGCTTGTGAATCAGGCGAGCGAGGCCGAGGTCCCCAATCTTGACGATTCCTGAAGCAGTGATAAGTATATTGGCGGGCTTGAGGTCCCTGTGCAGAATATGCGCGGAATGTAGGTACACAAGGCCGTTCAGAAGCTGGTAGACCAAGGATTTCAGAACTTGAGATTGGATCTGGATGCGGAGAGTTTGAGAGTAATGGTGGATGACTTGCTACGGTCGGGTCATCAAACCAAGTTCAACGTCTTGCCCAACATTAGAACGTACTAGAAAGTCATGCTCGGCGTAATCAAAGACCATATAAATCGATTTATCTTCCAAGATGACCTCCTTGAGGGCAACGACGTTTTCGTGGGATATTTCCCTGTTGAGCTGTTCACAGTATGTCATACCCGCAGTCGTCACGGGCAGAACACAATAAAGCTTACCGCAATCTCTCGAATGGCACTCTGACTAATGCCAGTATATGTCACGATGTCCCCTTCTTTGTCCGGCTTGAATTTTTTGATCGCGTACATGATGTTCTCGGAGTCGGCGCTCTGTGCTTTGTAGACCCTGCCGTACGTTCCTGAGGATATGAACCCTAGAATGTTGTACTTGGATGTGACAGTTCGATGTGCAGCATCCCTCTTCGCGCGGTAAACCCACATGGGGTCAGTCTGCAGGAGTGTAAGGTCTATCATATGTACCAGTGATGGAAATCAAAGTCGGGACGGAAGGAAAATGGGAGTTTGAACGTGAAATGGTGTTCGTGTGTCGTCCGCCGCGTTCCTCCAAGGTACACATATGTGGTGTTGGCTAGTAAGTCAGTTATTCCTTATTAGGATACGAGAGGGACACGGGGGAAATGACTGACACATGGTGCCACCGTGGGAGATGATGATTAGTATCTACAATAGAACAATGGTTGAAATTGTGGTGTGTTCCTTATATTCAAACATTCACATTCATACACACTACAATAAGTGTTGTTACTGCTAATTGTTGAAACTATAGTGTTTTATTCATCAATTTACTTGTTAACACTATAGTTATTCCTTTTATGATAGAGTGATTACATTTTGCTTTATCATGTCTAGGCTCATCACATGATGGATCTAATCCATTCTATGGCTAGAACAGTCTAGGAGAGGCATTGATCCATCCTGAGCTATTCATGATATCTTTCCCTTATCATTTCAATTGTTGTTTAGGGTATGATATCATTTACTGCTCTACCAATAGTGTTTCTGAATCATATCTTCATTCTTATCAACCAATTGCTGTTCATTCTTGCATAGAATCACCACTTTACATCTCCATTCTAAAGTATCACAGAGATATATAAAGTATCAAATCTTTATGACCCTTTTATCTCTAAGCTTTTCTCCACATCTTTCAGGGTGAAACTTCAATTCATTCTTCAGTACTTTGTGAAACAACCTCAAAGGCTTTGTAGTTACAATGCACCAGGTTGCCTATTCAATACTAGGAATGAGGGATATTCATATCACTCAGAGGAGAGGTCTGATGAGAGAAAACTCCAAGTGATCTAAACTGAGGATCACTGGCTGGGGACTTCACCCTTATATACTACTGACTACTATTTGTACATGTGTACCATAGATCAAGATCAATAGATAAATATGAATAGAGGAGACATAGCCATCAAGGCTGTAGGACAGAGATGAATGTGCAGCACTGGGTTGTGCATCAAATGAAAGAGAAGTGAATTGCCTCAGGGCAGTGCACATGGTAATTAAATAGGTGAGGCAATATAGCCATACACAGCATGGAAATTAAAGGAAGGCTGTGCAGGTACAGGGTCCAAGATCCTGGGCAGATCCTAGGATAATCCAGAGATCAGATCTGAAGATCAAATATAACTAAAAGTAGAAGAGTGAAAATAATAATAGAGGAAATAAGATATGATATGATATGAAGTGAGACTTGCTCATGACTAAGTCTGTTGAATGCCTGTAGTACAGAACTTGTGTAGTGGCACTAGGCTGGTCTGTAGTATTAGACTAATTGTGAAAATTATAACCTGTTACACTATCCCCCCTCTAAGAGGCAAACTCTGGGTGACTAGAGGTATGGATTAAATAGGCCAGCATGCTGGCAGAAAGTGGCAGTGAGATGGCATATGATGTTGGGATTGAGTACATGGAACTCATGAATCATGTCCTTAGCATTGCTTAGGTTACTTAGGGGTTCCCAAGTGTGGTCATCATCACCATAACCTTTCCAGTGAACCAAATATTCCAATTGGCATCATTGAATTCTAGAGTCAATGATAAAGTCCATCCTGTAGACTTCATCATGATCCTCAGTGATGGTTACCAGTCTGGGCTTAAATACTGGCTGACCCTCAAGGTGATCCTTGTAGGGTTTAACATGACTGATATTCACTATTGAATGAATTTTCAGATGGCATGGGAGATGTAGTTTAACAGCATTGTGGCCAATGAGGTTGAGGACAGGAGAGGGTTCAAGCCACTTCTTCATCAACTTCTTTGACTGGCATGTCAAGTGCAGATTATCTGTGGCTAGCCACACTAAATTGCTAGGCTGGTAAGCTGGGGCTTTTGATTGATACTTGTCTGCCTGAACTTTCATCTGGCTAGTGGCAGCAGCAAGGTTCTTTTTTGTATCTGATAAGATTTTGGCAACTTTGTCTACAAAAGTGCCTGCAGTGGGCACCTTCAATAATGTGGGATGTGTGCCAAATCTAGGCTCAAAGGTCCAGGAAACCTCAAAAGGGGTTTTCTTGGTAGAACTTGAGACTTTTGAATTGTGGGAAAATTGTGTAATTGGGAGCAATGATATCCAATTGTTCTGGTGTTCATGACAGTACATCCAGAGGTACTGCAATAAATTATGGTTCATCCACTCTGTCTGACCATCCATCTGAGGATGATGGGCAGTGGACAACTTTGATCAGATGTCAAGCCAATGTAACACTTCTTGCATCACCTGTGATGCAAACTAAGGACCACAATCCATGACTAGGGATTGGGGGAGGCCATGAATGCTCCACACATGGCACATGAATAATTTAGCAGCAGTGTTAAGGGCTATTATCACCTTAACTGTGGGGATGAATATTGCTTCTTTTGAGAGGTGATCAACAACCACTAGGATTGAATTATATCCATTGGAAATCAGCAGATCTGTGATGAAATCTGTGGAGATGTCCTGCCAGGGATTGTCTGATATCTCTAAGGGGTTCAGTTCACTAGCTGGCAGTTTGTTACTACCCTTCAATCATGCACATTTGTTGCAGTGGGATACATATTCTTTGGTAAAGGCCTTCATTCTAGGCTAGTAGTATGGTCTCTTAAGCAGTTTGTAGGTCTGCTCAGCACCTGGGTGTCCTATGACTGGTTTGTCATGGCAACCTTCAAAACTTTCATCTGAAGTTCTGTGTCTTTGAGCACATAGACACAATCTTCTTTCATTAAGACCTTCTTTGTCCTACTGAAATGGGATCTAAACCTATACTAAAGTGGCGATGAGGTGGAACGACTAGGACAGGCTATGACACCCTGCAACATTTTATGATAAAGAGGAATAGAAGAAACATGTGATACGATGACCACAGGCAAGGGTGAAGGAGATCTAGGTATTCCACTTAAGCCTAGGAGTAATTCCAGATAATGCCCAAGTGAACTAGACTGGGGGACAGTCATAGTATCACCCAGGTATATATACATGTGCCAAGAGTATTACTAATACATGACTAATATATAGTGGGAAGTCATATGATAGATAAGAGAAAGGTACACCAATAGCATAAGGGGCTCTTATTTATGATGTCATGGGTCTAGACCAGTCATGTGATCTGATGTCATAGAGTCCAGGCCCTAGTCATGTGATCGTGGGAAAGAAAAGATAGGGGGAAAGTCACGTGATCTAGTGTGACAAAAATAAAGGGAAAAGTATGTAGACTACGAGTGTATGAGTGAGAGGTTAGGAAAATTAAATATGTATCATAACACCTACTGCTCCTCAAGCCATGACATTCTTGAAGGTGTACAATCTCACTTTTCTTAAGGAGATGTGTACAATGTTGAATAAGTTTAAGCAGTTGTTTGCCCTCATCAACTACAGTGGCTCAAAAAACTGTCTGCATGTTTGCATATTTTCCACTGTATGCAATATTGCGCACTAACCCCTAACCCTAACCCTAATATGTGAGTGTATGAAATGGAGTACCCACTCTTGGCTCTCTAGTGGTTCAGGGTTGAAGGGATTTGGATAAGAAGTGATTGAATGGCAGCCATTCTAAAATCATGACTCATGCAGACAGTTTTTTGACTTTATAAAATCTAGATATTTAGTACTCAGTATTAGCTCCTTTGGCTCTAGCAACTGCTTCAAACCTTCTGAACATGCCTGTTATCCATTTCTTACACTGTTCCATATAAATCCTCTCTTATTCCACCATCATACTGTCTCATAGCTGATGAATTCCTTCAGAAGCATCCTCTTCACCTGAAAAGCACCTTTTGAGATGATTTCAGGTGTGCTCAATTGAATTGAGGTCTGGACACTATGCAAGCCAGTTAAGAAGCTTAATTCATTGCTCTTCAATCCAATTCTGGACCTTCCTGAGGTGTATTTGAAATTATCATCCTATTGAAAAATGACACCATCTCCTGGAATTCTGAAATTCTCCATGCTTTGCAGCAATCCTTTCCCCAGAATTGTCACATATTGACAAGTATCCATTCCTTCTTCCACCTCACTCAAAACCCCCACCTTAATCCATCCTATGCAGCCCCAAACCATCAGTAAACCCTCTTCAAACCTAACTACATATTTGGCTTCCTCAGCAATTGGCCCATTTATCCACATATACCCTTGTCCATCTGGACCAATTTTATTGATCTTAGTCTCATCTGACCATATAACTCTCCTTCAGTGCTCAACAGTCCAATATTCATACTTGTAAACTAAGGCTGGTCTTCTTTTCATGTGCTTTTCAGAGAGTAGGAATTTCTTTGCTTCACCACAGCCCTCAATGAGGCTTCCTAATGTTATTTCTTAATGTCTGGGAGTAGACATGAACATCAGTGATGGTATTGTTGAATTTGGTTGCCTGGACAACAGTAATGGCCCTTGCAATGATGATTTGTTGAACAATTCTTTTATTGTTAGTAGGAGGGAGTTTAGAAGGACAGCTGCCATGCAGCCCAGGCTTCTCTAGCTAGAGTTCCTAAAGGACCTGACATAATGTAGACTACCATAAGTCAGTTTGAGAAGCAATCTTCCTGAAGGAAAGTCCAAGAGGTGAAAGAAAATTGATTTGATCTTTTCAAAGAAGGTGATGGGTCATATGGTGATGGTGAGAAAATAAACGTGGTATGATATGATCAATATATAATGTCAGGTGGTCAGTTACATAAAGGTGACATAATAGGACCATTATCTAATTTATGTAATCATGTTACAACATGCTAGGGTCCAATACAAGTAATCAAAATGTAAAGTTAAAAAACTGTCCACATGAGTCATGATTTTAAAATGGCTGCCATTCAATCAGTTCATATCCAAATCCCTTCAATCTTGAACCAATAAAGAGCCAAGAGTACATACCCGGTTTCGTACACTTACATATTAGGGTTAGGGTTAGGGGTTAGCGCGCAATATTGCATATAGTGGAAAATATGCAAACATGTGGACAGTTTTTTGAGCCACTGTATGTCCACTCTACAAACACACTGAAAAACAGATACCTACTCCAGAATGTAGAGCAGGTAAGTATAAATGAAAGGGGGTTGTTACAATTTCTTTCCTCTTTTATCTTATTTGTCCTTCTTCTATCTACTACCTCAATGAGTGTTCAACTCCTCCAGACTACTTTTCTTTTCTCCATAGCCACACCTTCTGCCACCTTCCACTACCTTCCATTTGCCAGGCTATGACTCCTTCCATTGAATTCCATACTATTCTCTGAACTGCTGACCAAGGATCCTCTTGGCATGTTCTTCCTGATGAAAGTAAGGACTCAGTCAAAACAGAGAAATGACTGTATTAGTACCTGATGAAAGTAAGGACTAGGTACTTGTCAGTAAATAATACTATGGGGTGTAAAGAGTTCATACCTCAGTTGGGACAGAGAACAACTGAGGGAGCTGCAAATAGAGATGAGCAATATTAAAAGAATGTGGAACTGAACTATGGTAGTGTATCAGGTAAGTAACAAGAAGCTAGAAGTTTTGTAATGAGATGGAAAGCTGTACAGAATAGAGACTATACCATATTAAACACTCCCCCTCAGCTGGAGTCAGTCCAAGCAGTCCAATGAGGCAATGATGGGTGTCCATGGGCAGTCCTTTGGTGAAAAAGTTGGCCACATTCTCAGCTGATGTAACATGCTTTAGGACAATCACTTTTCATTCAACTTCATCTCAGAGCCAGAAATATGAGATACAAATATGTCAAGTGTGCATGGACATTTTGTCCAATGTTGTGAGAATTCAGATTGTTGTGGTATTGTCAATGTGAAGTAATGTGGGGGTACTGATCATGAATCTGAGTTCAGTGAGCAAATGGCAGACCCAGAGAATTTCTTGGCTGATGTAGACTGCTGAATAGTATTCTGCTTTGGCCATGGACAAAGTGGTTTCTGTTTGTTTCTTCATTGACCATGAGAAAACACTGTTGCTGAGCATGAGTGCATATCCAGATACTGATTGTGCATGATCTAGTGAGTTGGCAAAATCTGCACTTGAGTATGTGTGAGGGGTAATGGATTTTGCTGCAGCAAGTCCTCCAAGGTTCAGGACAAAGTCATGAGTCCCTTTGAGGTATTGTAGAATGCACTTAATGGCAGTCAAATGAGTAGGTCCAGAGTTTGCTGTGAATTGCATGACTTGTTGCACAGCATGTGCAATGTCAGGGCATGTCATAATGGCACAGTATTGAGTGCACCCACAGCATTTTGGTATGGCACCTTTTGCATCATAGCAACTTCATCAGTGTTTTTGGAAGATTGCATGCATGACAAACAAAGTCCTGTTTGCTCTGGCATCAATACAGGGTTTGCAGATTCAAGTCCATAGGTCTTGATCATAGAGTCAATGTATTGATGGTGGGAAAAAGAAAATGTTTGGACACATTGGTTTCAAGTTACCTTGATTCTGAGTGGGTGGCAGATCTCCCCCTGGTCCTTGAATGAAACATGTGTACTGAAATTGCTTTTGAGGAGCTTCATTTCAGTGGGTGATGACACATAGAGTCCAAAATCATTAACATGAGATGCAATAATACAGATGCTGGATTTTTAGTGTTGGATGAACACACATGAATCAACCATGCAGACAGTGAAGCTGAGTTGGGTTAGGATGGACTTGAGCTTCTGATATCATAGATAGCCAGATTGGCATAGGTCATAGAGTGCTTTTTGGAGAAGCTGAAACAACCAAAAGGATGCTATACAAGTGAGCACCTGGTTGCCTAGACACTAGTCTGGAATGGGGGAGAACTACTGAGTTCAACTTAGAGGAGGTCCTGTGGGGGAATCTCCAAGAGAACTAGACTGAGGTTCTCTGGAGGGGGACTTCACCCTTATATACTACCAACTATGTTTGTACATGTATGGCTAGCATCTAAGATATGAATCTATCTATAGTAATGCTCTATACCCTCAGGGTGGGCAGAGATGAAATACTGCCTTCTAGGCTGTGTGGAATGGAAGCAGGGCACTACCCTATGAAATGCCTCATGCATCAAGCATGTGTGAAGACACAGAAATGAAAAGAAGCACAACACAGCACAGAAATTAAAAGAGAAGGCTGTGTGTGACCAAAGGGGAAGATCCTGGGCAGATCCAGGAAAGATCCATAGATCAGATCTCTGATCAAAATATAACTAAAAAGAGAAGTGGCTGCACTAGCCTTGTAAGTGCCATATACAAGGTCATCCATGGGAGTAGAAAGATAAGATAAGATAAAAAGTGAGACTTGCTCACAACTAAGTTCATTGTTGCTTGTGGAACTAGCCTGAAGTGTAGTTCAAACTATGAAAAGTGTAAGTGAAATGATGGTCGAAAATTACCACCTATAACACTATCCCTCCTCTAATGATCAAACTCCTGGGCAATCAGAGGTAAGGGTTGAAAAGCTGAGCATCATGCATGAAGACCATTGTCAAGTTGCACACAGTGTGGGGGTGGAGGATGTGGAACTCATGGATGATGTCCCTGCAATTGATCAGATTGCTGAGAGGTTCCCAGGTATGATCATCAATACTGTAGCCTTTTCAGTGCATCAAATATTCCAACTTCCTATGTTGGAGTTGTGAGTCAATGATGAAATCCATCTTGTAGACTTTGTCTTGATCCTCTGTGACATCTACCAGGCCAGGCTGGTTAATGGGCTGGCCATCTAGGCAGTCCCAATGGGGTTTGACATGGGTAATATTCACTACCAGGTGAAATTTCATTCTGAGTGGGAGTTGTAGTTTTACAGCATTGCAGCCTATCAACTCCACTATCAGAAATGGACTGAGCCATTTCTCAGACAGCTTCTTGGATTGCCTTGTGAGCTTCAGGTTGTCCGTAGAAAGCCAAACAAGGTCTTTGGAATGGTATGTCAGTGCTGCTGACCTGTGCTTGTTGGCTTGGAACTTTGTTTGTTCCTGAGCCTTAGATAAAGATTTTTTTGTTTCCTTTAAAGTCTGTGCAATCTTGCCAGCAAATTTGCCAGCTGTGGGAGCCTTTGATAACACTGGCTGTGTACCCATTCTGGGTTCAAAGAACCAGGACACTTCAAAGGGGGTTTTCTTTGTAGAACTTGATACTTTTGAGTTATGGAAGAACTGTGTGATTGGGAGCCATTCTGCCCAATTGTCCTGGTGTTCTATGCAATATAGCCTGAGATACTGCAGTAGATCTCTATTCATGTGCTCTGTCTGTCTGTCTGTCTGTGGATGGTGCACTGTTAACAGCTTTGATCAGATGTCAAGCTGGGCAAGGACTTCTTGCATCACTTGTGATGCAAATTGCAGGCCTTTATCCATTACTAAGGACTGTGGGAGTCCATGAATGCTCCACACATGTTGCATAAACAGCTTTGCTGTGTCTAGTGCAGTGACTGTTTTATTCATGGGTATGAATATGACTTCTTTGCTGAATTGATCTATGATCATGAGAATAGCATCATATCTGTTGGAAAGTGGCAGATTTGTAATGAAACCTGCAGAGATGTCCTGCCAGGAACCATTGGGAATGGGTAAGGGCTGCAGTAGGCCTGCTGGGGCTTTATTTGTTCTTTCATGCATGTGCATTGCTTGCAATGCAATATGTAATTGATGGCAAATGTGTTCATTCCTGGCCACCAATAGGATTTCTGGAGCAATTTTATGGTCTGCTCACAACCAGGATGTCCTGCTATTGGACTGTCATGGCAATTCTTCAAAATTACCATCTGAAGTTCTTGATCTTCAGAAACATATGTGTGATCATCCTTCATTAGGATGTACTTACTTCTAGAATACCTGAGGGAGTGCTGCTCTGTCAGGGTGACAATCTCACTTTCCTTAAGGAGATTCATCACTTGCTGGATGAGAGAAAGTATGTGTTTGCCTTTGTTGCTGATGTCAACCTTTCTGACATGCTCTAGTGGAATTACCATGATTTCCTTATTGTCATTTTCAATACTGACTGTGTGATCTTCTTGTCTAGAGAGTGTATTGGCTTTGGTGTTTGTGGCACCAGGCTTGTAGATGAAGGTATAGTTGAACCTGGAGAGATATTGCACCCATTGGGCCTGTCTCCTATTCAAATCTTGTGCCTTCATAAAGTAGGTGAGGTTGGCATGGTCATTCCAGATCTTGAATTGATGATGAGTGCCTTTCAAGTAATGCCATCACATTTCTAATGTATGAATGATGCCTAGCATCTCTTTATCTGCAACTGAATAATTCCATTCAGCCTTGAAGATGGAGTGTAAAGCAAATGCATGTGGGTGCCATTTGTCTTCCTTGAAAATGGAGAGCACTGCTCCTGTTGCATAGTCAGACATATCTGTCTTGAGTCTGAATTGACAGTCAATGTCTGGATAGGCAAGGACAGGTGCTGATGTGAAGGATGCCTTCAGGGATATAAACACATGGTGCTGTATATCTCCTCATTTGAAGGGATTGTCTTTCTTGAGAAGGTCACTCAAGGGTCTGGCCATCTGCAAGTAGTCCTTGATGAATCTTCTATAAAAATTGGCTAACCCTAGGAAGCTCCTGACTCCCTTAAGGTTGGTAGGAGCTGGTCACTTCAATATGGCATCCACTTTGTTGTCGTTCATTTTTATCCCATTTGAACTGATGGTCATCCTGAGAAATTCCACTTCTTTCACAGAAAAGAAGCATTTCTCTGGTTTTACATATAGGTTGTTTTCTCAAAGATGCCTAAGAACTTCTTTTATGATCTTGTCATGTTCCTCTTGGTTGTCAGTGGAGGTAAATACTAGGATATCATCAATGTAGACCACCACTACACCATCCATGTCTGAAAAGATCTTGTTGACCATTGCCTGAAAGATTGCTGGGGAATTGCAAAGCCCAAAGTACATGATGAGGGATTCAAATGCTCCTTTGTAGTAAGTGAATACCATCTTCCATTTGTCACCTTCTTTGATGCATACATTGTTGTACCTCCATCTGAGATCCATCTTTGTGAATAACTTGGCTCCTTTGAGCTTATTGATGAGCTATGATATCAATGGCAGTGGATAATTATTCTTGACTGTGTGTTCATTGAGGTATCAGTAGTCCTGTATCATATGCTTCTTTCCATCTCCCTTTGGAATGAAGAACACCAATGACATCTGTTCTGATTTTGAGGATTGGATATACTCCTTGCACAGTTGATCATCTAAGAATGCTGCAACTTCTTCTTGTTCTTGTGGTGAAAAAGGGATCAATCTACCCTTCTTGGATTTGAATGATTCTTTTAACTCAATTGCATGATCCCATGGTTGTAACAAGCCCAAGGAGGAACTCATTAAGGGCAAGGCTAAGCTCTAACCCTAACCCCAAGTGCACAGCATTGGAAGGTCCACCTGATGATGTGCTAATGATGATCTAATAGAAAGAGAACCGGGTATGACGTCTGGCAATGGTGTACAATGATGATGAAGGAATGGTTAGTCAAGTATGAGCCTCAGCACTGGAGGGGAAGCATAGAGCAGCTGAGGCCGCTCCTCCTTAGACCCAGGCACAGGTTGACAAGACTGGAGGGAATCCAGTCCATCTCACCATGCCCTTTATATATCAAAGAGGCCAGCACACAGACCATGCTGTGCTGTACCCCTTATTGTAACGAGCCCAAGGAGGAACTCATTAAGGGCAAGGCTAAGCTCTAACCCTAGCCCCAAGCACACAGCATTGGAGGGCCACCTGATGACGCACTAACGACAATTGATAAAGAGAAGAACTGGCTATGATGCCCGGCAATGGTGTATGCAGTAAGGAGAACAATTGGATAGTCAATGTATGAGCCATCACACTGGAGGGGAAGCATAGAGCAGCTGATGGCTGCTCCCCCTTAGACCCAGGCTATGCACAGGTTAACTGTTACGACAGCTCGTGGGACGCCCTGGTAACCTTCTTCTCTTCTCTATCGTTGTACTAAAGCTGCGTCTCCCCTGATGCTCGGACTACGTTTCTCCTCGCCCCTATCTACGGACTACCCGATAGCGGCTTACTCCTCCCATCCTGAGTGCCTCCGCTGACCCACTCGGGCATGAGGCCTACTTTACTC
>JBBPJV010000146.1:0-40299 GCA_038088915.1 Sutorius aff. eximius
TGTAACAAGGTTAAAGAGGAGTTTGATCAGAAATTCAAACTCCTTGTGAGAATGAAATGTGATATAGAAAGAACACTATTGGAAGATAAGAATAGTGTGAGAGATAAGATGAGCAATGTGAAAAGATATCCATAAAAGATAATAGTCTATTGGTGGAAGCAATAGACTGTGGGTAAAAGTATGAATAGGATGATCTATGATTGGTGGGATCTATAATCCATGAGAAAAGTATCACCAATCATGATCCTATTGGTTGGAATCAATAGAATCTCACAGAATAGATTAAAAATGAATCTAATCTAACCAGAGATATAATAAAGTGAAATGATAGGCCATCAGCTTAACTATGGTTATGGGTTATGAATAGAATACCATAGCTTTAACAGTCGACATATGGCATACTGCTGTTCCAATAATGCCCGAGTGGGCATTACACTATAGTTTGCGAAGCCACTACTTAAAGGTACGACGGTTCGAAGGAATGGGTAGCATCACTCTTCTTCGCCTTCGCGAATCGCAGACTTCACCCTCCTGACAATTGCTGCTTGCTATGACCAGTTCCGGTTTACCTGTGCTCGTGGTAAGCTTCTCTGGTCCATGTCCGGCTGGCAAGTGACCGACGTGGTCCACTAGATTGGTGGTGGCCCATCTGGGCTTGCCGTTGCGCTCACGTTGTTGCAAAACCATATCCCCGTCCGAATCATCGATAGGGAACCCCTCCACCGTATCGGCCAGCGCGCTGGCGGGATTTGGGTAGGCCCCAACAAAAAGAACCACATACCGATGCACGCTGATAAGCATCTTGGTGTTCTGGTTGTTTCGATAGCCCCGTACCTTTGAAGTATTCCACTTTCTCCGCGCACATGAGATTTATCAGAGAGCTAGGCCAGCGATGCCTCTACGAGAGTACAAACCCGGAACTCTCGAGCCTAACAAGACCATCTCCATGTTCCCTCATAACGAACCAACTCCCTCGATTCCTTATGAAAGTGTGCTTCAACCTTTCCGTAAAGATGACTATTTATGTCTGATCTATAGGGTGGCGTAATGTTCGTCGGTCAACCGACGATAGAAGGTGTCTTGCGCTCTCACCTCGAAAAGTATGGTTGTTCCGTCGAGCTGGGAACAGAACTCCAGTCATTTGAAGACACTGGAGAGTGCGTGCTTGCAAAGTTGATTAAAAAGAAGGGTGGTCAAGAGGTCTCTGAAACGTTCAAAGCTTCTTATCTCATCGGTGCAGATGGGGCCAAAGGTGTGTACTCCTATGCACCAGGCATTTTGTTGCATGGCACGAGTTTTCTTCCTTTTATTAGGCGCCACTCGGAAACAGCTTGGGTTGACGTTCCTCGGTGAGACCACGCAACAGTCCACCTTCGTGGTCGGGGATATCTGTCTGGAAATGGAAGGGATTGACAGAAAGGTGTTCTCATTTTCTTTTCTCGTTCAACCTGAATTGACACATTGGAAATGTGTCCAGCATTGGCACTTTTTCGGCGACAGAGCACCCAGCTTGTAAGTGAGGGCTTTTGATGTCTCTTTTCCACACTCCATCTAGTCTCCGAGCAGCCTCGTCCTTCGTCCAACGGATGAAATAGCCCCTGATGGTTTCCAGTTCACGATCGCTACCAAGGAGTATGATTCGAAGCAGCTTATTTCTGACGAGAAATTGATGTTTAAATGCATGTCCGAGCTGATTGGATGTGGAATCACTGTCAGAAAAGTCATCTTTCAGTCAGAGTACCGGTAAGCTATATGGTAAGGGCGAATTTACTTATCCTACGTGACTCCACACAGACCCAACATCAGGATGGTCGACAAATTTGGTGTTGGTCGAGTGTTTTTGGCCGGAGGCAAGACAACCACGAGTTTCTCCCCTTAGTTCACTGACTCATACTCTCTACAGATGCTGCCCAGTGTGTAGTCTATATTCTTCACATGCCGTACAAGTTTTTTTCTGATACCACACCAGTGTTCACAGTCCTGCTGGAGGTCAAGGTCTAAACACGTGTGTCCAGGATGCGGTAGGTGTTTCCGAGTGGCATGCCATTCTTGGCTGATAGTGTTGTTTCGACAGCTCAACTTGGCCTGGAAACTATCCCTGGTCCACAAGGGCCTCTCCCATATCTCTCTCCTCGATTCTTACAATACGGAACGTATCCGTGTCGTCGCAGAGATGCTTAATATCACCACCGGACTTTCCCACAGGATACGTGAAGCGTCGACGACGGAGGGCGCTGTGAAGCGCGACGATATGCGGTTGAACATGCTCGGTGTGAACTACCGGGCGAGCCCGATTGTTCTGGACGAGTTCACGCATGCCGAGCCTGTGAGTTCGTATGGAGTGTTGGACGAGGGCGTATTGGCGGCGGGTGATAGGGCGCCGGATGCACCGGGATTGGTCCCAGTGGACGCCAGTGGTGCCAATTCAGAGATAAGACTGTTCGACGTGTTCAGCGCGATTTATCATACGGTACTCGTGTTCACTCCGGATGGGGCCGCGTCAGGCGATGTCCTTGACGGGTTGAGGAAGTATCCTGGGGATTTGATTCGCCTGGTAACCGTCCTGCCGCAGGGCTCTCAGGCTGAGGTGACGGGTGTGGCGAAGGCGGACATCGTCATCGACCGCGGTGGACATGCTTACCGGGGGTACCTGGCGATGAAGGGAGAGAGGAAGGTAGTGGTGGTTAGACCTGATGGCGTCGTCGGTGCCATTGTGCACGGCGTCGAAGGGATAGGAGCATACTTTTCCCGGATCTTCATCTAGGATTCAATACTCGCCAAAACATCCTTCATGTGTAGTAGTATCCTTTCCACAACATGGATAGGTATTGTAACATGCCATGTTGGGAAGTCGTTTAGGACTCATCCTGCAAGAGTGTCGCAAGACCTTCGAACCACGACCATGGCGTCTGCCGCCAGGCCCCACTTCGAAACCGACTGAACGCTAAGCCCGAGTTCGTCAGGGAATCAAGACTAGAACGCTTCCAACATGGTATACCGTTGCACTGTCCCATCACCTCACAATGGAGTCGCACGATTTTCACGGCCAACCGAAAGCATACGCGCTACCCGCATTTACGGTCTGATGCTGCCCTGTCCCTCCCGTGCGATGTCATGAGCAAGATAAAAATGATGGACATCGTGCTCTCGGCCGGTGATCATTGAAAGCAACGTCGAAGATTTCGAGTTCCGCGGCGTACCCCGTCAAAGCAAAACCCTACCATCTTGACCCCTCGCAGATTTGAATCCACGTCGTCACTAACAGGTTGCAGCCCCTTCTGACCAGGACCTATGTCATCTCTATGTTCAGAGGCTATGTGGCTCTCAGCCCCTCGAGGTACATGAATAGTTATTCCGAGAAATGCTAAACACGGCCGCCGCTCTGGATCCCATGACCAATCGGCGCTTGCCACACCCTAGTCTTGGGAGATAGGTACTGCTTCGAGTCTTCGTTTCAAGTATCCCGATGACGTGACAGGTTGGCAAATCACGAGTCCCTCATTGGCTGGTTCATAGACTGCCATCATAGAAAGTAACTATATCTTGGACAATAACATGATTTGCATTGAATGCTTGATTCGCCTAGCCTCCTTGACTTCTCAATGGAAGTTAGTCGTGTTGCTATGAAGACTCCGACCACTAGACACAGTATGCTTCGTTCAATCTTGGATCCTGATGCACAGGAACGTATCTAATCGTGTCATCAAGCTGACCAAGTGATTCTGGGAGGTCACGGGTTGTCCGCTCGTACCGTTTCTAGCAAAATAACGACACTACACAAATTAGAAACATTGCGTGCCGCTGACTAAAATGATGGCCAGCAGAAGAATTTACTATAGGGCAGTATTTCCGAAGGTTAAGCATCGTGTCCGTCCTTGATCCATTCCATTGTTATGATGCCTTTTGTTGCGCGCGTACTTGTGGTAGGTTTCTCCAGCTTTGGCTGAGATCAACCAATTGCTAACGCGGATGCATAGGTTGGCGGTGGCCCATCCGGGCTGGTCGCTGCACTCACACTCTTACAGAACCACATCCCCGTTCGAATCATCGACAAGGAGCCCAGTTACCGAATTTGGCCAGCGTGGCAGCGCGATTTGGGTGAGCCACAATTAGTTCACAAGCAATATAGACTGATAGATGGATTCTGTTGTTCCAATAGCCCCGTACATTTGAAGTGTTCCACTTTCTCCGCGCATACGAAATTCATCGGAGAGCTACACCAATGATTCCTGTACAGGAACACAAGCCTGGCACACTTCAGCCTGCCAAGATGTTCAGGTTGTTCCCCCAAAACGATCCAACCCCATCAATCCCTTATGGAGGTGTATTTCCAGTTTTCTCACAACGCGATTAGTCATATCTCGTCCGTAGAATAGCCCGATGTTCGTTAGTCAACCAACACTAGAAGGCGCTTTACGTTCATGCCTTGAACAGTATGGTTGTTTTGTCGAGCTGGGTACGGAGCTCCAGTCGTTTGAAGACGACGGAGAATGTGTACGCGCAAAGTTGGTCAAGACGAAGGGCGGTAAAGAGATCTATGAAACGTTCAAGGCATCGTTTCTTATCGGAGCGGATGGTGCTAAAGGTGCGTGACCTCGACGGATCAGCACTTTGGTCGCCTGCCACGAGTTTTCTTTTTTGTACCAGGAGTCACTCGGAAGCAACTTGCATTGACGTTCCTCGGAGAAACCAAACAATATTTTGCCTCCGTTGTTGGAGATATCTGTCTAGAGGTTGAAGGGCTTGACAGAAAGGTACCTTATCTACTGAATATGCAGCGTATAGCAAATCTTTGAAACTGCATCCAGCACTGGCACTTCTTTGGTCACAGTTCATCAAACTTGTAAGTGCCAATTTCGCGATGTCTTTTACATTTAATCTTGAGGGCGGTTGGATTTCGATGGGCGATCCGATCCAACTTTTTTTTATGATCTCCGGGTAGACTCGCGCTTCGCCCGACGGATGAAATTTCCCCCGACGGGTTTCAGTTCTTCATCAGTCAGAAGGAATACGATCCGAAACAACTTATCGCCGACGAGAAGTTGATGTTTAAATGCATGTCTGAGATGATGGGACGGGAAGCCAATGTTCGAAAGGTTGTCTTCATGTCAGAGTACCGGTAAGTCATTTTGTGAAGATGGATTTGCTGATTCTGCATATCCCGTGACAGACCCAACATCAGGATGGTCGAAAAATTTGGTGCTGGTCGAGCTTTTGTTGCCGGGGGTAAACGACCGTGTATTTCTTAGCTTTGCTCACTAAGAACAAAACCTTTATAGATGCTGCCCAGTAAGTAGACTACGCTACGTTACATACTCTACGAGTTGTTTCTAACCCTCCTCTTCAGTGTTCACAGCCCTACAGGTGGCCAAGGCCTAAACACGTGTGTCCAGGATGCTGTAGGTATTCCGCCTGACGTATGCCCCTTGACTGACATCGTTGTCTCAACAGTTCAATCTGGCGTGGAAGATGTCGCTTGTCTACAAGGGTCTCTCCCCCGTTTCCCTTCTCGATTCTTACACAACAGAGCGTATCCCTGCCATTTCCGAAATGCTCAACATCACCACTGGGATTCTCCACAAAATCCACGAAGCACCGACGGTCGAGCGCGCCATAGAGGGCGAAAAACGGCTGAACATGCTCGGCGTGAATTGCCGAGCGAGCCCGATCGTCGTGGACGAGTTCATAGACGCCGAGTGCGTGAGTGCATACGGGGTATTAGACGAAGGGGCCTTGGCAGCGGGTGATCGCGCGCCAAACGCGACGGGGTTGGTCACGGTCGCCTGTGACCTGGGAGTAGTGACAGAGACGAGTCTGTTTGACGTGTTCAGCGCGGTTTATCACACCGTGCTCGTGTTCGTTCCGGATGCGGCGTCTTCGACGGATGTCCTCGAGGTGGCGGGGAGGTATGGGGATACTATTCGTTCAGTGATCGTCCTTCCCCAGGGTTCCGAAGTGACAAGTGTAACGCAAGAGAACGTTGCCATCGACCGCACTGGACATGCTTATCGGGGATACCTAGCGATGAAGGGCGAGAGGAAGGTAGTGGTGGTCAGGCCGGACGGCGTCGTCGGTGCCATCGTGCACGGGGTTGAAGGGGTAAGGGCATACTTTGCCAAGATTTTCCTCTAGGATTCGATGGCGATCAATTCTTCGTTGTATAATACAGCCGATGGACTTCGAGACCGCGAGCCGCTCGGTCCTCCTTTCTGCTAGCGATCCGCTGGGTTCTGGAACAGACGGCAGAATTCAGAGTACTTAGTGGTTGCTTGATAGAGATCGGAATTGCTGGTGGCCGTTCGATGACTACACTGTTCAACGGGGCATTGGTTGGTCGCGAGCATTCCCCTGTTCCTGACAAACTTGTTTCGACGTGACCGTCACCTGCAACCGACCCTTTGCTATGAATACCGGTGAAACTATTCGGGCTTGGTCCATATCACCACGGCGACATCCCACCACACACGCCCAGTCCACGCATATGTTTACAACCCAGGGTTTGATGCGCGAGGCCTTTCCATACCAAACCCAGGCACGATTCGTGTAGACATGGTATGTTTGCAAAAGTCATCCACGCCAGATAGACGACGCTTGGCGAAGCAAAGGTGGATGACGACCGCAGCCTCGTTCTCCTCGGAAGAAATGGAGACGGCATGACGATCGCACGATCGTGCAGGGACGAGCACGAACGACCACCCTTGGTCTGCCGGGAATCCTTAGCACTAAATGCAGCAAAGACGTTAAACCCGAGGAAAACAGGGCCACGTTGCTTGCGCGCTGGTCGACGGTCGTGTTTAAACATGTCCGCATGACGTATCGTTGTGCGGTCCCATCCCGCGAAAAATGGAATGACAAGAAAAGGCGCGTGGCGGCATGGCCTTGAGCGCTGGATCGAGAATAGACTCGGACACGCCGCACCTGCCGACAAGATGACAACGGTAGCGATAATAGTTTCGGTTGGCGGTTGTGTACAAAAGTAGCACGTTCTATGTCCAACATCAGTGGTGGTCCTCTGCATGACCATCGTGATGTCCGTGTCCGTGTCCTTCCCATGGATGTCGCAACCCCTAGCGAACCCAGTGCGTTAACCATTAGAGCGTATATGTGCTCCATGACGGGACGACGTACCAATAATTTCGGACCGTCCTCACTGCACCACACCATGTCCCACAGGAGAGGCAAAAATCACACGGAGTGTTAGGCATGAAACAATCGAACCAAGTCTCACTCACCGCGCACGGTAGAAAATAAAAAACCACATGGTCGCGCCAAGAGCTTTGGCAAGGAACTGGTATTTAACACCGGGTAGATGGGGATTAAATCCTGAGGCTGTACGAGCATGAAGACGACGTCAGCGGGCCGGAACAGCGGCAGAGTCGTGGTGAGTGGCGTACGGTGACCCGGACCTGCCATGATGAGCGTTCGGACGAAGACGGTATTTGATCGTATTTGGTCTTCAAAGTCTATACGAACAACACTCGTTTACAAGGTCTAAATGTCCGGTCCAAACATGGTGTCGCAAAATCGCGAACTAGTCCATGTCTATCCTATGTGTCCCTTCTCATCATCACCAAAGTTGTACCGGCCATATCATAGATCCTTAAGGCGGGCAAATTATCAGGAATAACTATATGAATATGTCAATTGATCAGAACGCACAATCACATTGAGGTTTCCTGAGATCAGCCCTGACAATCCGAAAGTCAACCTTGTGCCTTTGCAAAGAAAGAAAGTTCGTACGATTTTCAAGTACACAGCCATCGGGTATATTGATCCTCTGACCATCGTTCGCTACAACTGTGGGCACCGTCAAAACTCAGCTTCCATGTTTTAGCTGCTCACGCACCAATGACAGTGCCCCGCAATGCCACACCTCGGCCAAAGTGTACGTCGCCAGCGACGGTAAGGTGATCCAAGTCGATGATCGCTGGTATCTTCTTGAAACGTGCCTCGAAATCATGGATCTAACATCACATCCAAAATGTTCATGGTTCTCATCCTCGATAGGGATGATGTGATTACCTTTTTGAAATGATCCCCAAGTTTGATCACAGGGACGCTCCCAAACATCCTGCCATCGTTCATGATAAGCTGTCCATCCTTGAGTGAATAGATGTCGCTCTTGATCAGAAGCAGATCTGAACAAGACTTCACGGGGAGGAAGCGAGAGCGGGGAACATTGATTCCACAGGCATTCCTGAAATGCCTTATTGCCGCGCCCGCAGCCGTTTCCAGCTGCGCTCGTAATACAAGCCTGAGATGATTTCCGAACGGCGTTATGCGCAAATCATACCTGAATGACGGATTGGCCGTCAGTGACCTTTGGGTTGACGATGATGTCGAGATCCATGCCTCCCTCAGTCATGACCCTTTTGAGAGCTAGAGAACGAATCATAAGCTCTAGTACTGTTCCGGATAGGCAGAACAAACCTTTGAGGTTCACCCACAGATTATTCGTGTTGAAAATCTTGAACTGGCGCACTGGGAGCTTCGTCAGCGTGGATCTCTTAACGGTATTGTTAAGTTTGCTTACCAGACTTGAAGTCATCCACGTGCTCAGAAGGGACCTGAGCGATCTCGAGCAGACGCATCGAACCATCGTACTGAATGAGTGTGCCACCCTGTGAAGAAAGTAAGTGTTGGATAGAGCAGACAGTACAAACGAGGCTCGCCTTCACGTCCGCTTTGGTCTTGTTGGTGACTTCCATCAGGAAATCCGTGCCGATATCCACCATGTGCTGCAAGATCTTCTGATCCACTCTAACAACGTCCGATGTTCGAAGTTCGCTTCACACAGCAAATCTCTACTACTCACACGGCACCCAGATTATCGGAATTCGAGACAAACAAGTATTCCTTTCCATCCGCCAATAGACGGTCCAAGATGCCACTGCGCACGAGCGAGTCGTACAAATCGCCGTGACCAGGAGGATACCAGTGTTTCTTATCATCCCGAGCATGGTGTGGGCAAGGCTGTAGGGTGTTGGTTAAGATCCGCGGGTATCTCGACTGATTAAAGGTCATTATTTTGATCGGCTGGTTGGCATACTTCTGGATGATGCGCAAGGTGTCCTCGTGGGTATTGAACGATGTCATGAGGAGGAGGGGAACGTCGACGCCCTCCGTTTTGTTGAGATGCTGAACCTGCTTCACGGTGAGGTCAAGAAACGTCATTCCGTCCTTGACTTCGAGAGCACTCTTCGCGCCCGACATTCCTGTCATTATTTCAATTATTCAGCTTTATTGTCGTGAATAGCGGGAAATGATACACGTGCCCATGGATGTTCCAAGACCCCCGTTAAACTTGAGTATTGCCAATTTAGATAAGGGACCAGAGCCTGCTGCGTTGGGAAGCTGGTCATAGGAAATAATCTGATCTGGGTCAGGGGTCTGAATCTTGTCCCAGTCGCTGACGACAGACATGAATGCCACCGACAAGCGAAAAGCAAGGGACACGCACAGATCTTTTCCGCCGTCCTTTTCGGTGAGATAGCGAGAATGGAGGTTGAAGAAAGCCTGCATTTCTGCATCGAATGCCTAAGGAAATGAAGCAGGGAAGGAGGCAGTGGTGTAATTCGACAGGGAACGAATGATGAAGAGAGCGACATACCTTGCGTGCGATCGGATCCGAAGTATGAACGAGGCGGTTAAGCTCGTTTCGCATTGCTTTCGAAAGAGGGGCTGACTTGGAAATTTTACGCCTTCGAAAGATGCGGAAACGGGCAGTGTCGAGCAGCAACATCATGTACTAGGAGGAAGCGACAGGAAGCGAGCAGGGATGCCATTTAACTGACCGAGCAAACATGCGTGAATGGCGAGGGCCGTTGCAAAGGGCGCACTGTTGGGACCAGACTATAACACAGCCACATTTATTCGGGATTTGCCATCTGAGTTTCAAATATCCAAACCTTGATTTTCAGTGGCTATCATCACAACATCGTAGGCACTCTCATCCTCAAGACTCAACGCCATGGGTAGGTGTTGTCCTCCCTCGCGATCGATCTCGTTGACCATCTCTTCTAGGTATATCGCGTTCATCAAGGCACAAACGCTCTGCCACGGGAGCACAGCGCGCCCACTACCGCAAGAAGAGAAAGTTCGAGCTCGGTCGTCAACCCGCCAACACCAAGCTTGGCTCAAAGCGTATCCACACCGTGCGTGTCCGTGGTGGTAACCTCAAGTACCGCGCCCTTCGTCTCGATTCCGGCAACTTTGCATGGGCCTCTGAACACACTACCAGAAAGACCCGTATCATCAGCGTCGTGAGTTTATATCTCAGTATATGCGTCCAAGAATCCTCACTTTTGCTTATGCTCAGGTGTACAATGCTTCTAACAACGAGCTGGTCCGTACCAACACCCTCGTCAAGGGTGCAATCATCCAAGTCGATGCTGCCCCCTTCAGACAGTGGTATGAGGCTCACGTGAGTGGTGACATTGCCTGGGTGTATGAGTCATTGAGACTCGATGGCGGATCCAGTACGCACAGCCCATCACCAAGAAGGGTGCTTCCAAGGCACCCGCCGCTGCCGGTGACGAGCCGGCCAAAAAATCTAACCACGTGCAACGCATTTTGGAGGAGCGGAAGAAAGGTGATATCATACCTAGGCTGATCCTAAATCACGCGAGAAATGCTGATCCGTCGCCAGATGCCAAAATTGACCCTCTTTTGGAACAACAGTTCGTCGCTGGCCGCCTGTATGCGGCCATCGCCAGCAGACCGGGGCAGTCTGGTCGTGCTGACGGGTATATCCTCGAGGGAAAAGAGCTTGAAGTAAGCTATATGCACTTTGGTTGAATACAGCGCTGACGTCAATGAAAGTTTTATGTCAGGAAGTTGCGGTCTGGCAAGCAAAAGCATGCACACAACGCATGAACGCCGTCCTCGGTCGGGTTAGCCTCGGGCCTATGCAGAGGCAGTACTTAGTGTATGACGACGCATGTTGTCTTTCCGTTACCATGCTATGAGACCCTATCCACACAAGTGTGATTATATAATCGGGGTGAACCAATGGAATGCCGTAACCGGACCAGTGCCAGAGCGAGCAGTCCGTTCCTTCCCTCTTGCTCTGCCTCTTCGCGTCATCATTTTTTTTTCGCTTCTCCCTCGCCCCGTCCCCGTCCCCGTCGTCCTCGTCCTCGAGCTAGATGCCCCCGGCGTCGACGGCTGGCTCCCACTCCCTGCGTGGGGCCCCTTTGACATGGCGGCCCACCAAAATCATGAACATGCGTGACCTCTCAAGGGACGACGACTTTCTCAGTCACCTTCTCGTCGAAAAGCTTGGCACCGGAAACGTTCCCCTCTGTGTACACAAGATGGATTCTTCCCGGAGGCTCCCAAAGGTTCTTGCGAGCGATCTCATGGCAATCGTTAGACGCGTGAGTCCCACCGTCACCTCTAGTCGCGCTATCTCGTTCATCTCACGGCGCATGTGTCCAAATATTTGGTTACATTTTTTCTTCCTTTTCTCCCCCCTAGCTGGTCGAAAGCAGGAGTCTACCCCAAAACGCTGTCCGTCAAGCAGTGGACGAACTCCTCACGTTGGTCTTTCCATGTTCCCATCTTCCGAAGACACGAGCTTTTAACATGGAATATTTCTAGTCTTCAATCCGTTCGTTACTACCTCAAGCCATATACACAAAAGCAGATTAATGCGTTCGCCACGTGTGTACGACCCTGCTATTTCGTTAACGACGCCTGAAGTTCGGTTCGCCACAGACATGCGTCGCGATATTTCGAATTATACCATCCTGGAGGCTGCATTGAGATAGCGCACACGTCACGATACTCCCACAAGACTGGAAAGTCCGAATTGTGCATCCTTGCCACCCGTCCTCTATCCCCCGGGATGGTTATCGCGGAGTTGAAGGGCTCAATGGCACACTTATCTAAAGAAGAGGACAAGGAACTTAAGCGGACAGACCTGAGGAATCTTGACATTAGGAGGGACTTCAGTGTCATCCATTCTCGCCAGATGAAGAAAAACCATCTATTTTTGGGCCCTGCTCGATTTGTCAACGTGAGTCACGATGGTCTGTGTCCGTGTGTACTCATTCCACGTTTTTCTACAGCACGATTGTGAGAATAATTGCGAGTTGTTTCGGGAAGGCAAATACATCACATTCCGCGTTCTCCGGCCTATCGCCGTGGGCGAAGAGATAACAGCACACTACGGTGATGGTTACTGTCAGTCCAAGCGATGTTCATCTGCGCTGTACGCCTGACTGAGTCATTTAGTTGGCAGCAAGAACCGATACTGCCTTTGTGAAACGTGCGAGAAAAATGGCCGAGGAGGGTACGGACCTGAAGGCGAGGCCTCCGGCTGCGAGTCGGATGCCGGAGCATCGGATGATGATCACAGCGACTCGGAGCCTGTACCGACTGCGGTAGGCAACGTGAACGAGCGCAGAACTCGCCGCGGAGTATATGCCATTATCCAGGAACAGGATGATGATTCAGACGAAAGTGACGATGAAGAACGGGAGGGAAACAAGCCACTCGCAAATGCTTCGGACGTTGCCGAGGTCGACTTGGACTTGGGTGGCGACTCTTCTTCTGTCGCTCGATCGGCATCGCGAAGATCAGCCTCGAGGTTTGTCTAAAACGCATTAGTAGATCATATTCTGACCCTTGCGCTTCAATAGCTCTGTCCCCCCAATTAGCCGTGGTTCTGAATTGACCGATGGTGCGAGAACCCAGGCGAGGTCTACGCGACTGCGGCAGAAAGCATCTGCCACTACCACCCCCGAGGTCTCCACGAAATCACTCACCCCTGCGCCGTCTGACCCTGCACAACTCCCTTTGCGATGCGCAAGACGAAGCGTGAGCAGGCTGTCCACTCCTATTAATAGTAAGGAAAAGGATAGAATTCCAATCAAGGAAGAACCTGAAGCACGAATTCTGCGCACGCGACCGTCGTTGCAGAACGAGTCTTTGAGTATTGCCAACCAGACTGCGCCCTTAGGGCCAGACGGGCAACCGTTACCAACCTGTGTAACATGCCACAACATTCTGCCAATGATCTCCGTCGACAATCAAATAGTTTGGGGCCTTAACATAGACACGACGCCGCGGCGAGGCAAGAAACGCAAGGAGCCACAAGAATGTCCTCGGTAGGTCGAAATTTCCATTCATTTTGAGAATAGACTCTGTCTCACGTTGCGGTATTTCATCTTGTGCCAGATGCATGCGCCATTTTGCAATTTATTGTCAACCGTGGCCTGCTCGCCTGGCGAGCCAGGTTGTTGCTCCTGTTCTTCGAGATGACGGAGAATCGTCTTCTAGGCGTCCTGTGCAGAAGAACACACTCACAGTGGAGCCTAGACCAGCAGCTGGTAGTGAAGAGCGGCCAGCGAAGAGACGGAAGACTGAACAGGGACCAGTTGTGGAGATGTCGGACAAAGCGAAAGAGCTCTTGATAGCTCCTAAGAGGAAACGGGGTCGCCCTCGCAAGCATCCAATGGCGGAGGAGATCCCCAAACGCAAACGAGGCAGACCCCGTAAATCATCACCTGTCCGACCGATCCGGGCACCGCCACCTCCAAAGTCCCAGACTTCTACACCCGTCAGGCTCACACACTCTCGCGTCGCTTCCCCAGCGAGCGTGAAATCGAGGAGTGAACCCGCTACACCATCGTCGCCACGAAGCAACCTCAAGCCGAAATCCCTGGCCGTTAAATCTCAACCCAGGGACTCGAATGGTCGTTTCGGTAAGAAAGCGACTACGAATGGTAGATTCGTGAGGAAAAGGATTGGTGCTTTACGAAATGGTTTCACACGAGTGCAGAGGGCCCGACAGAGGGCAAAAGTGGAACGATGGCTTGGGGATAAACAGGAGCAGCTTGAAACCAACGAGGAAGCTGAGGACCTCCCTGTGCTTGCCAGCGGGAAGCGCGGGCGTCCCATCAGTCCTGACGAGTCCCCGCGGCTGAGTAAGAGAATGCGGAATACTCTCCATTCTGGGGATGATGAAGATCTGGTTCCGCTTAATCCCAGCGGTCCTTCCTCATTAAGGTTCAAGGGCTTGAACGCGAGTCTCCTATGTCGACCTAACCCCACGAATTTCGCTCGCAAGATATGGGCTTGCCCCCCACCCGAAGAATCTTCCCCTGACGATGAAGACGCTGAGGGTTCTCTGCCTACCATAGAGAGCGAGAGTAACGGACCCGTGACTCCTCAGGATCGTACCCCGCTGCCCATTCCAAGTCCAGGCCAATTTCCGTTTCAAGGCAAGCCTAGCGTTGACAACAAATTTGAAGAGCCTGCAGCACGTCCCCCCACGCCACGCCGTATTACACACAGCATTGCCACTATCCTGACATTCAAACCGTCCCCCATTAATTTTGCCAGGCGACGATGGTCTTCGACCATCAAATCACCGTTAGAGTCTGGGACCGGGACCCGACGGAGCCAGAGACTACGACCGAGGCCCTCGCTTCCCGATGAGAGTAATTTATCTTTGGCACCCCCACAATCTGAGATATCACCCGCGTTGAGTACACGGACAAGACTTGCTGGTCGATCGGTATCACCGCAGAAGTCCACGATAATCAATGCTGCTGCCCAGGCAATGTCAGAAGCAGCAACTGACTCCGTACGTACGATTTCCTAACCCTTTCATATCATAGAATTGAGCTCCTGGCAGGTAGGGGACTTCTCGGGCTATATCTTGAAACCTCGCACGGCATTCTCTGGTGAACAGTCATTTGGGGCTAAAAAGTCCGAAGACGATATTATTGTGGAGGGGCTCCTTGCAGAATCCCCGGACGGCCACGAAAGATCCGCAAATGAAGACCCCCTTTCTCATCTCCGCGTTACATACACCACCAAGCTCCCAGCAGTCGTGCCCTGGAAGAATGCTCAAGCAACACCCATGTCCCATTACCTGAAGAAGTCTGCTTCTTTCTGTGGCGATGAGTTGGCGTCGCCGACCCATCTCGTCCATGCTGGGTGGGATTCTGCATCTGATGTACTTTCCGATTGACCTCGCAACATTTTTTTGTCCAGGAAGTCTTTTTTGTAATTTATTGGCTTCGCCACACTCACCACTTTTTTCGCTCGTTCGCCCAACTCTCAACCGCGTTAAAGCAATAATTTATGCTTTGATCAAGTTCTGCATTTTTCTTCGCCTTGGGTGGGCACATTTGAGATATCGTACGAACAGTATAGTTGTAATGTCCATAGTCACAAATGCGGCTTTGACGGAATCACCGAATTGAAACTAGATGATAACACTGTATGTGCGACCCTCGCTGCTTATCACGACTGTCCTTCAGGCTTGAGCGAACTCCGTCCAGCCCGCAGTATTTCATCTGTGGACAGCAAATTTACGGCGATGACGGAACTGCGTACCTAAATGAGTACAACACGCGTTGGTGGAGAGTGTCATGGGCTGGGCTCACCAGGAGTTCAGCATCTGCCGTTTCACCCTATAATTATCCCAAATACCCTCGACCGTAGGGTCAAACGGCTCGCCAGACTGGAGGTCGATACCAACGATGTTACCTTCGGCTTGTTCGTCCTAGGAACAAGGCAGAAACAAAACATGTCAGGAAGATCGATCTCGATATCCTCCTCCTCCCCCCCAAAAAACTAGGGCACACACCTGCAGGGCCACGACGACATCCTGAACGTCAAACCCTCCATTCTGAGCAAGGGTCTTCGGAATGATCAACAGTGCGTCCGCGAAAGCCTGTACGCCCATTTTGACCCTTCCCTTGGCGGACTTTTTGACGGGTCCACTGAGATGTGCAGCGCAGGCGACTTCGAATGCGCCTGCACCAGGGATCAAACATTCGTCTTCGATTGCATTCTTCACGGCACGGAGCCCGTCGCGAAGACCATCCTGAATTTGCTGGATCGTGTGTGCGTTGGGGCCCTTGATTAAAAGCGTGACACTCTTGGGATCCTTGACGTCTTCGAGGAATGTGAATTTCTCTTCTCCGAGAGTGTGCTCATAGACGAGACCAGCCCAACCGAGAATGTTGGGGGTGAGGTCATCAACGGAGTTTTGGGCTATGCCTCCACAAATGAGTTGCAACCTGCGATGAGCAGATTAATGACCATCGTATTACGTCTCAGCGTCGGAGGCGCACCGCTCCATGTTGCGTCGCTTGGCACGCCGCAAGGCCAAAATGCCATTTTTTGCAAGGATATCGAGACTGAGGGGGTCAATACCTTTTTGGTTGATCACGACGAAATTTTTCGGTTTCTCGTCCCCGCCAACGTCTTGGTCGCAAACGAGATTCTTGAGCTCAACGATTTTTTTGACTTTGGCGTCCACGAAACGTCGCTCAGACTCGACGAGTTTCTCGCGCTGCTCTGCCGACGAGTAGAAGAAGCCAGAATTAACCTCCCTAAGGTTTTGTGAATTTAGAGTTGGGGGAAGCAGTGCACGTCGACGTACGTCTTCTCGTACTCGAGGCTGACATTCAACGTCAGAATGTAGGCGTTCTCGACGCGTCTTGGCATATCCGGATGTCTTGCGCCGTGATCCATGACCAAACCACGCACAAGCTGAGTTTCTGACGCTGTGCGGTGCTGCATTTTCATAATTTCAACCATGTGAAGATCAATAGGGTCTCTCCACTGATCTTTCGCTCCTGCAGTAAACTTTTAGCGTGGAGACCCTGATTCTAAGATTAAATACGTGCCTTTTGGGGGCGGTGGTGGCCTGATGGTGAGCACGGCGTCTACAACGTCAGCTGCGAGCTGCTTCGCTAGCGAGGTGTGCAGCTTGGTTGCAAGCGAAGTGTGTGCGACATTAATCAGGGTGGGCCGATCCAGCTTCGATGGGTGCTTGAACGTGTCTAGACACTGCATGTCGCGTCAGCAGCGAGCGGAAGGTGTACGAGCATCGGACACAGACGGCTAAAGCCTCTTTCTTCGCGAGATCGAATCCCTGGCCAATAACGGTAGGATGGACGCCTTCCGAAATGTAACGATCAGCTTGCTTGAGTAACTCCCCTACGAGAAGAACGACGGAGGTGGTGCCATCGCCAACTTGATCATCTTGAGCGACTGCAGTGCGGGCGATCATCGCAGCGGTCGGGTTCTGTATTTGCATCTCGGAGAGCAGTACTTTGCCATCTTTGGTCATCTTGATCTGACCAGCACCATCCACGAGCATCTTGAGCGTTCCTCTTGGGCCTGAAGGAGATTCGATCGTGAAACGGGGGTACGAGATGTGGTGGAGGAGGCTTACCGAGATTACCCTTTACCACATTTGCGAGGCCCATCGCGCCTGTTGTGTTGACCTGGTGGGAGGGATGCGAACGGGGAGAGACATGCAGCGAGATGAAATTACCTGCAATGCCGCAGCGCGACGTACGGATTCAGCTTTTGGGTTGATTAGTTCTATACTCGAAGACATCATTCAAGTACACTGTCAAGTTCAGATAGTCGTGGCGGAGAACAAATTCGGCAAGCTTGCATATGAACCATCACCTCGACCTTGACCTAACGCACTCGCCTACATCATGACTATCCCCACAGCTACGGCACCAGGCTGGCGCGTTTCTATCACTCAAACGTGTCTCACAATGCCTCCAAGTTCGTCACTTATATATATCGCGTTCACTAACTCTCTTGCAGCACCAAGAAATTCTCGTCAGCGCTAGTCAACTCGTATCATGTCTCCCAGTCCCATGCGCGATCTCTCTGTCCCTCATATCGATGGCGCCCACCATCGCCGAGAACCCGCGCCAGTATGTCGTTCTCATCACCCTCATTTCCCGCTCTAAACCTTGTTCGACAGAAGCCGAAGGAAATGAAACCATTGCTGACCCGCGAGCCGCTCCCTCACGATAGGGAAAGGAGACCGGCGACCCAGCCTCAGAAGAAGCGCAAACGCGTCATTCCCACCAAGCCCGCCCTGACCTTTGATCCCAAGCGTAACCACATACCCTCCGGGAGACAGGATCCCCCTGTGTCTCCGCCAGTCTTCCCTAGACCATCTGCCCCAGAGCCATCCGCATCGACAAGCTCGTATGACGAGCAGCAGACTCTCTTTCCCGATCGCGAGAACCATGAACCCTTCTATGACGGATTCGACACACAGAAGCGACCTCGCATCTTCTCAGGATGTCTTTCTGCCGAGCATTCCGCCTCATCTTATCCCACCACTCCGTGCACAGACATCCCCGATATGACCTCGGCATTGCCTGAGATTTATGACTCGCCTACTTCATCTTCCTCCCCGGCCCCGTCGGATCAATCTCATTGCCCTCCCGATTACGCCGTCCAGGTCGTCGACTATACACCCCCGGTTCAGCCTCCCATGTCAATGCACCCCTTGTATATGCAACCGCCCGTGGTCCGCCAGGACACCTACAGTTATCCCGTGGATGCCTGCCCAGAACGTCCTCCTCAGGGTTATCCTGTGCAGTACGTCGAGGCGACCTACGCCAGAGCGGCACCACATGGCATTCCGGCGTACCTCGACCATAATGGATATCCATACCCACCATCTCACAGATTCTAGTTTTCCTGCCAAGGATACAGTTCGGCTTGCCGATGTAGCTTTTTGCTTTCTTGTCTCCAGCCATATGTTCTCCAGATCTTTGTACGCATTGTGATTAGTGTATCTTGATTATTTTGTTGTAGATACCAATATAGACACCGGCTTGTTCTTTTTCTCGTGCTCTGATGCGCGCTGTCTCCGGTTATCCGCGCACACGCGGCAGTAATACGACCATTAGACGCCACCACCCTCGCCAGAAACCGTCGCACCCAACATGGCCAAGGGTAGTCCCCACGTCATCAAAGGATCCAAGCCCACCGCGACGGAGCACTACCAAAGAACGCTCACGCGTATCGAGCAGATCCAGTCGCATCTAAAAAACACTCCGCGCGGAAAGCGACTCGACGGCAAGGTCTGCGTCATTACGGGTGTGAGCTCATTGCATGGCATTGGGTAATGTCCAACGTTGTCCAGGGTCTGCATTTATACTTACGCCCGCATTTCGTTTGTGCACGCGCGCGTTGCTCAGGCGTGCCTCCGCCCTCCTCTTCGCACATGAAGGTCCGCCTGTATGATTCTTTGGCATCTTGCCGGCAGTGCTCACCACGAATGTGGCTTGTGTAGGTGCACGACACCTTTACTTGATGGATTTCTCTCCAGAAAATCTACCCGAACTTAAATCCACGGTCGAACGCTCGTATCCAGACGTAAAGGTCAGAACGCAACGTAGGATTACAACTCCACCAGCTTATCCGAAATGTATAGGTGGCGATCATACAGGCCGACGCCGCGGACGATGCCGCAATTGCTGCAGTGTGTAAACAAGCAGTTGATGAAGAGGGCCAGCTGGATGTCTTCTTCGCCAACGTCAGTCCTTTTCCCCTGAGACGTTCCCACCCCTGACGCTCTGCTCGCTAGGCTGGAGTGTCGACAAGCGTGGAACTGCAAGACACCACTCCAGAGCGGTTCATGGAGACCATGCGAATCAACACTCTTTCGTAAGTCGCGCTCTCTGGTTGCGATCCATTGCTGTAATTGATGCCTCTTCTGCAGGTGCTTCTTAGCGGTCAAACATGCCTCGCAGGCCATGGTGTGCACGAACCCCTCTCGTGGCAAGGCATTGAGCGGCGGCAGCATCATATTGACCGCCTCAGGTTCGTCCTGCCTTTATTTTTTGATCCCCTCTCGATTCGATTCCCCGTCCAGTTGCTGGATTGCGCTCAGGCGCGGGAACTATCGATTGTAAGCCACCTGTTATCTATATGACGCCCATAATGTGACGATGATCCAGACAGCGCCAGTAAAGCCGCGTGAGATCGCCCGTTCATCCCCTCTGACAACGATCTCATCCCCACTCTAGCGTCAACTCGATCGCGAAGACGAGTGTGTACCAATTACAGAAGACCGACGTTCGCGTGAACTCGATCTGCCCTGGCTTGATCGAGACAAACATGACCAAGGACATGTTCGACGCCGCTCGTGGACGAGGGAACGCAGGGAAGATCGGACAGCTGAATCCCATGGGCCGATACGGCGTCGGGCAGGGTACATCTCTTGTGTTTGTATCTCTCCCACGATCTCACCGCGCGACGTAGAAATTGCGCAGATGGCACTATTCTTGGCATCGGGTGAGGTTTCTGTTGGTGGGTAATGCGCTCGGGACTGATATGCTATGCCCTGAAGACGAATCGAGCTATGTCAATGGGCAAAACATTGCTGTGGACGGTGGTCTGTCTTCTTCGCACCCTGTGGTACCCGGCCACTGGGCGTGAAGACGCTCGCGACTATGGGCGTATTCCTACCACTGCTAGTGCGATCCTTTGACTCGTCAAGTCTATCTTGTATTGGCGTGGTCAAACTATGGATGGTTGCGATACTAACCCTAACCCCATCGACCAAGAAACGCATTTTTATTTATATCGCAGGGAGTCTGCCACGATTGATTCATACGATTTGGAGTAGGTTTGGCGTCGTAGAAGGAGACAGGGAGGAGGTCTAGGCCAAGCCTGTCTACCGTCGCCGACATTTTCTTGTAAAACTATTTACCCCGGTTGAACACAGACTTCTTGGAAAGGAATCGTGAATAAAGCTGGCACAATATGTTCGAAGAAATTTGAGCAAGACAGGGAAACACATTGCGATTGTATCACGACAAATGTTCATAGTGCATTCTCATAATGCATTGCCGGGACCTAATAAATTCGAACAAACCCTTTGAAAAATACCTAGAGGAGGATCTTTCCAGGCTCTCGGGCTTGGCGGCTGAGGTGACATTCTTTGAACTTGAGTGTTGGAATTCTGAGTGCAGGTGTCATCGAACGAGACCAAGTCGTCCAAGATCCCCCCGAAAGCGGGAGCGACACGATGGACTTTTTACATTCGGTGAGGGACCGTGCATACGTCCTGTCGCGACCGAGTGATCAGAACAAGTCACCGCCCTGCCCATTGATCAGCGAGAGGACTTGCCGAAAACATGGTGAGCCATAACCAGTACTTGACCTTCCGGGACCATGACTCCCAGATGCCACTGGCCGAACCTCCGAGTGTAAGGTCCCGTGCTGCCTCACAGCTTCATAACAGCAACCATGAGGTCATCCCGAGAGGAAGTCGACTGTATAAACGGGCCCGTAGATAATATGAATTCCTGTAAACAGTCCGCTCCGTCGAATCTGACTATTTTTGAACGAGAACAATTGAAAAAGTTGCATGCTTACCCGCAAGGCTTCCGAATCACGCCTCCACTCCGCGAGGCGAGACTTCGCGGAGTTTGGGGATTAACAACCATGTGCTGAATTGAGATAAATCGCAAGGCCAGAAGTTCCGTTCTCCGAGCGTTTGGTCGGTCAAGAACCTGAACGAACGCGTCCCCAAGTCGGACGCATTCGGTGAATTTTTCGTAACCTGGCAGTGTGGTATGATGGGATACGGATCGTGCGATTGTCGCGTCCGTTGGGGGTGCGAGTCAACCCGCCCTCTGGAATGATGGAATTCGACAATATAAATCTTTTGGCAGCGGGTGAGTGGTCGAGGAAAAGGATTTACGGAAGGCGCCGTACATGCGCACCTTGAGACATTGCCTGAGCGGCTCAGTCGCACGGATTTTCGGGAAAAAAATAATCTCTGTGTAATGCTTGCCGCGTTCCCTTCCACTTTCAACACAATTACATCTTGGATTTTCCCCAAGGAGCAGGCGAACAGCGTCTCTCAGAAGGAACAAGCTCTGAAGGTATTGGTTTTATGGGTCTCCATCGCACGTTGGTATCTTGTTATGCCCCGAACACCCGGAATTGGATCAGAAGTAGGAGGCTCTACATGATTAGACCGACATGGATGGCTATGGGGAAGCATAACCACCCCAATTACCTGCAACGGCAGTCGAGAAATAGACGGCTGACCAAGAATGGAGGCCCTGGACCGTAGACGGAAGCTTCTCGCGGCGCTGGCGAAATATGGCAACAACCTCTCCAACCTCTTCACGCTTGCTTACCCAGTTGCGATGCTCGGCCGATACTTTGTGGCGCGCGAGGACCGCAGTGGCTAGATTGGGTGTCGGTCAGTCAGCTGCAGAATTTCATTGTGGAACAGAGCTTTAAACACTCACGAACCATTGAAACAGAAGAATAGCATGGATGACAGGCAATCCGTTTCAAGCGATCCTTGTTCCCCGAGGGATCGCTCGAAGTGAGGTGTGCCATGATACTATGGCCAGCGTGGCCGCGATTTCCACTCAGCATGTGGTCCTGCACTTGCTCGAGAGGTCCATGAGTGATCCTTTGTAGTTCTGCACCCTAAAGTGTGAGTAGGTTCCCCTATCTGTTAAGACAACAATGTGATGGAGGATCCTAGATATCGGGTATGATCAGAGGAGGGTTGCTACGCCTTGGTCCAAACCCTCTTCCATTCCCATGGTATGTACTGCAGGTTATTCCTCTGTAAAGCAAAGGGATCAACCAGACGGTACAAATGGGATGGAAAAGGGTCTGACCATTGTGTAGCAGCTTTTGCTCTGAATGGCCAGACGATGCAGAGAGGAGACTCCCCCTGCCGTTTTAATAGAAGGAAACATGTACGGACCCCCAAACATCCTTGGATCGCTGTGGATCTATCGGCCCAAGCTTTGTTCGGCCGGCCTGAAGATTGCCCAGGTACCTTGCCCTTCGGATCCAAAGGAATAAATGTGTGAGTTTTCAATCCCAGGGCTAGAAGCGTTCGAGGTTGTCTTCCATCTCACGACGATGAGGGGCCAAGGCACATTCGCTGCCTCTCCATAACGGGGGATTTGTCCTTGAGGCACAAGAACGGTCACCAGTCGTTTGGAGAATCCATTTCTGCGTTGGGGATATCTTGCAGCATGGATCAGAACGCAGGCACCTGGTACCGCTGCCCTGACCCACATTCGACAAAACAGGTCGTGGATGGATGGTCCCGACGTTGTATGGCTTAAAGGAGGTGGTTTATGGTGACAGAGATTCTCTTTCGAGGGATGTGGCGACTGGCGTCCGCATAATTCACCATGTTGGGGTCGCGGGGACGGTGAACTTCTCTGCCTCGCTCATCACTCGCGCAGTTCATTCACAGACGACCGCGAACGCACACACCCTGAGAGCGTTCTGACCGTTTGCTGGTCCTCAAAACGAGGCTAGTTGAGGGCTGGTATTTGTTTTTGTTTTTTTACAGAAGGAGGTACACGGGCCGGTAAGTCGGTGCAAAACCCAGCGACAGATTCTCCGATTCACTGACAGACTTCAGAGACGACACGCTGCAAGAAGGCAGTTCCAGATCGGTCCCAATTTCCGAACATCGTGACTATGCGGCGCTGCAGACTCCTGTAAACTGGCTTGGGTTCCATTGATGCTGTTGCATCACCCTTGCGTGCCCCAGCACCATCAAAGAGGCTTACTGTCGCAGCCAGTGGCGTCGTCAGCACGAAAAAGCTGCGGCTGACAGACGGTCCTTCCACGGTCAGCGTTTTGATCCTTCCGCTCAAGTGTACCGCTAGCTGAAAAACACCCTAGTTTACTCAGATATCGAGTTGCAATCCTTGAATTTCCGCAGTTCTTGGCTCCACATTTCTTCCGCTGGTCTCGTGGAAGTCTTGGCGGGTGGCGATCTTGACGGCGCCACCCCTCAAGCGTGTTGTAATGGCTGTAAATCGGTTGAATATATCTCCTCAGTTTCGTTTGCCCTCTTACTGTACGTAATTCATTGACGGGAAATACCTTTCAAGACGCCCCGGGAAAAGACATACACTATGTTTATTGAACAGCAGACTGATATTTTTGCCGCCGTCTCAGCTTCGATGTGTTCGTGCCGTGCTCCGAGACTTTGCGCAGGCGATCCTTCATAGCCCTTTCTGGTTGGTGTTCGGTGCCAGATTCACATGACCACAGATATCTGTAGATAAAGGGACAATATGACAACGATATCCGTTTCCTCGTGCTTTGCGCCCTAAGTCCTGTCTCCCACCCATCAAGGGCGACCCTCCGTCCCATACCTTTCGCGTCTTCGAGGATCATTAAACCTCCACGATAATAATCAAAACTCAGCTATCATTCGGGGACTATGCGGGTACATATCGAAAGTAACAGCCAAACCAGCCTCTCTTCACAATCCTTCCCCGTGGATCAGCGACGCAGTGATACATTCCCATAAGTACCGTTTAGTGAGCGCTGGTCTTAGAAGTTGGGGCAGTTCTGCGGGTCTGCAAGTTCCGAAAGCGTGGCTAGCAGTATGTAGCTTGCCGGACAAATCCGTAATGCTGGCCAGCTTGGAAAGCCAGTTGCCTGAGGTGCAACCTAACCCTGGGCTGTCACTGGGTCCCCAGGAGACGGGTTTGGCTCCGCCTCCGCGAAGGCGGACTTAGTACTGTACCTGGTCGCACGGAGCGGATAGTGCTCGCGGAGTTGACAATACGACCTTTCTTCCAAATCGAGGACGATGTAGGAAGGTCCCGGCCTGCAAAAGGCGGTATTGTCCAGCCAAAAGACGACCTGTGAGAGCTGGCTTGTATCGAGAACAAGTAATTCGATGCTGATAGTGGAATATGATGGCCATCCGCCGCGAGTTGCCGCCTGCCAAGTTCCCAGGCGAGTTCCCAAGCCTAGATCTGGGAAAGTTCTCGGACGTCACCGCCCGATGCCAACAATAAAATCACGGTGGTCACCCACGATGCTTCGTAAATGCATGTTGTTGGTCACATTCTACGTCATTACGGAGTTTGCACGCACTGACTTCTATATCAGCGGTGTTGAAGCGTGCTGGGTGCAACAAAGGCATGACGGGGACTTGCCAACGCATTGTGACGTCTGGTGACGAAGCAGAAATTTGAGAGAGCGAGAGCATTTTTGAACAGTCCAGATAGAAACGCATAAGACGAACTCGGAGACATGGGATCAGGAACGATCAGACCTAGGTTGCGCAGCTTATATGAAATACAACCAAGCGCCTTGGGCTGACAAGGGGAGCTTGAAGGCAATCACAGAGAGAAAAAGTCGTCCATAATAATCCGCCGCGTCCAGTGCGGATGGCAATGACTTCCGTTCAGTTATTGTTTTTTCACTGTTGAGAAAAGATGTTGAAGGTGAATACTTGTCAGAACTGAAATGACCACGCCATCTGGTTTCTCATCTCCGACGCAACCGTTCGAGCCGGCAGCGCTGGCAGCCGATTCTCGCAGCGCATCCCCAGTCGGAAGCACATGGATTTCCCCGATCGGCGCGTCTACGTCTCAAGCTATGGTTCAGCGAAGAATGACCAGGAGGAATGAGAGGTTGGTCGGAAGCTTCTCATGACAACGTCAGTTTGCCGAACATAGTAATTGAGTTGCTGGGAAGCGCAGCTTCGCCGCCGTTTCCACCCTCAGTACTTCTCCTGCAACAGTACTTCACGGCCAGGCACCATTGCTGAAGCCTATACGAGCACATGGCAAATGGTTGCTGGCCCTTCTGAGGGTTTAGTACGGTGGCCCTGCGGGGTTGACCTCAGTGGCCCTGACTGGCCGTCACCAGGTTCTCGGCTAAGCGTTCACGTTGATCAGTAACGGAAGGGCTTCCTGTTCTCTGGTGGCTGGAGGCATAAACCTTGCACAGCTTAAAGGGGTTAGCTGACTTCACAGGATTGTTGTGCAATGCCCTTCGGGTAGTCCTTCGGACTAGTGTCCAACACGTGAGGTGGGGCATTCAGGTGAGTATCCTTGGTCTCAGTATAACAGATGGGCACGGATACCGTGTGTTTGTCGAAGAACGCTGGCCTCGGGATGGACTGACACCCACATCGCATGGTCCGAGGCTTCTTCCATTCCCATGGTATGTACTGGGACTTCAGCCAGGAAACAGTGACGTCCGCCTGCAGTACAATGGGAAGGAAGTGCCCCCGACCATGCAGCAGCAAATGTATGCATCCCAGAGAACGCGGCGCCCTTGGAGGTGTATGCCAGCACATACGCTGGTAGCGCCCACTCCCCATAACCCAGCCGTATAGACAACGACGAAGGTGCGCACCAGGTAGGAGTGTAGGGGCGTCATGACGATGGGGACCGGTTACATCGAGCGACATCGTCGACTAGTTGCCTGGATTGTAATGGTGAGAGACAGGAAGGTGGACGCTCGGAAGGGTCTTGGTTGCTGATGCTGATGCTGACCACCCGGTGGAATTTTATAGTCTTGTGGCCGCTGTACTCGTGTCCGTCCGCCTGGTACTCCGGCCTCGCTCCTGGGTCGTTTGCGCCATGAGGTTGTCCTGGAACCTATTAGCGGGAGTTTATCAGCTTCCATCGCGATCGCGATGGCAGACCAATTGTGCCGGTGAGGCGTTCGGCAAAATGCATTATTTCATGTTTTTGACCATATCGAGGGACCACCTGGACCGGAAATTTATCTGTTTTCAGATGTGACGTGCAGCCCTATTGTGGACACCATCATCATACGGCCGGCGTGTGTTCAGAAGGTGTTGCATGAACTACAGCTGCTTGGACACCCATTAATCCGAAATGTGGGGCGCCTTGTTCGCGTCTACCACATTCCTTGACCCGTTCACCGTGTCGTTGAAGGGTGATTTCCCCTCTATCTGAGTTTTCAGATGATTTCGGACTTTCATGTGTCGGTGGTTGCATGATCCCTTTCTCCGAAAGCGCCACCCTTCCACACCGGCAATCTCTATTCCTTATCGCTTTCATCTGTTCCCATTTGAAGTTTAATTCTTATTCTTTTTGATGAGATGAGATTCGGTCACTTCCGACGAGTGGACAAGGTATCATGACTTGGTTTCCGATCAACTAATTAACCAGAAACTTTTTTCTATTCGTTCAACAGGCGAAACTCCGAGTCTCCGTCTTCAGCCGCTCATGCCGGTCATCTGATCCATAGGTGTCTATTGCGGTGGCGAGTGACCTCGTGCATCAGCTCCTTTCATCATGATGATCTGTAAGATAGTACTGAGACGAAAGGTACGAGTGGTTTGCCGAGCTCAGACAACCACTCACTCAAGCCACCCTCTTTCTGCCATGATATATACAGAAGGAGGTGATCCAAGCCTCTCGCTCTTACCTGCAAGCGGGGTTGTAACAGGTCACTGGGCTATGCGACAGACATGTGGTGCGGACGTTGTATTTGTAATGTTCGCCGGATATCTTTCTGATATGGTGTGGCCGAGCGACTAGAGACATCACTGGCACGGCTAACTCGTCCCAAGAAGCCACTCGAATTTTTTTTGTTCGCATCGTTCATAAAACCACACTCCACATTGTGTATCCCTACGCGAAATTCTCTCTGCTCCAAGATACCCAGTCTACCTTCTCCACAAGCTAAGTGTTTCTCTCCACCACCATGCGTCTGTGGCCTCAACCTTGTGTTTTCGGCTCGACGTCTACCCACTGAAACCCAGGGGTCTTCTCACGCAGTCCTAGATTTCCAGAATAGCTGCCGTTTGGCGTTCCTCCTCGGCGATAGGCCTCTACCGTGTCGGGTGTACACTCCGACTTTCGCCCGCTCGCTTTTCTGTTGCTGACTAGCGCACCCATTGTCCAAGAATTGATGCAACAGGACGCATCAAGCCATTCCGGGTTTAAGCTCGCCGCAATGTCTCAGCTCACGCCCAGGCAACTACACGTGGGTGGTCGGTAGTATTTTCGGCGGTTTGGATGCACCGGAAGGCATCTGGAACATACTGTGATTCTCGACCCAGCTTACGTCTATTCACGTCGCACCTGGAACCATGGCAAATTCTCGTTGGTCATGACCATTCGCAAATACAAATCCCTTGGTGCGAGAGCCTAGACGGCAGGCGACACATAAGTATTCGGGGTACGGCGCGCAGACGCCCCTGTATGGCCATCTCGGTAGGCTGGTGATTCCATCTCGGAGACGTGTGTGACAAACGATCGTCTGCACGATCGCGGGCCATTCAACAAAATAAAATAACCCACCACGTTCATATTCGCACTGCGGTGCCAAACGTCAACCACCGTGTGGATCGCAGCGTAAGTATACTCCGATGGTCCTACTTCCCCGACCCACATGGCACGGCGACTCTTGCCTGGTACGTGCTCGGAGGGAATAACCCATGCAGAACGACACTGATGGAATGCCGTTTCCATCTGGGGAGAACAAAAGAAAAGAGAAAGAGAGCGGAAACACGTTGCGCCAGATAAATTACTGCTACCTGTCAGATTTTTGAACCGTCACCTTTGATCGACATGTCATGGGTTCGCACCGCGCCCTATCCCTCATCACCCATCACGCACACGGTCGGCGTCTTAAACGGGCCTTTCTTGTGTGCTAGGATGGGTTGCTTTCGTCCGCTCGTCATGTATGTGTCTGGCATAGGACTGACTGACTGGGGCACACAGATATAGTCGTTGCCCCTGATTGAGATCCTCAATGCTGTTACTCGCACTCCCAGCTCTCGTGCTACATTTCTGGTTGACGTCGATGATCACCTCTAACGCGTTGTATTGTCTAGTTGGTGCACGCGGAAAGGCTGTATCTCAGGGTCCTCCAGAATGCAGTGCATCCGCACGGATAGCGCACACCAGTCGAGGCAGGGTCCTGATGTTCATAACAAAACAGCGCAACATCGAATTTGAAATATGGACGCCCACATAACCGCAAGCATCTGCGACTAACATGCATGTGACTTCGAAGTTCCCGCACCTCCTTACCCGAGGACCAGGGAACAGGGCTAACGAGTCCTTTTTTACTTGATCTCCAACAGCTTCATTTCTGAAGAGACCATCAGTTACGTGGTCTGTCGGATCATCGATTGTGACGCACCAAACTTTAAGGTGGAATTAGCGGGGATGCTAGACGTTTTCTTGTTGCCATATCCCATCGATGGTGGAACCACAATCTCACGTTCTCCTCCAATTTGCATTCCGACGACGCCGACATCCCAACCTGATACCACGGTGAGCGCATCACATCTCACATACAACGTAATTTGTCCTACCTTTGATGACATCACCCTGTCCGAGCGTAAAGGCGAACTAAAGATAGAGTTAGGAGTAAATTGAAGCACGAGAGAGTTAACGTACAGGTTTTCCTTTGGTGTTTTTGTCAAAGACTTTGCCATCGAGGAACTTGCCAATATAACGCATCTCAATCTTGTCACCCTTCTTCGCCATTTTGCCAGTGCCGACCTTGAAATCCCGAACTTTGACGCCTCCCTCAAGGGTGCGCTCGTCCTTCTTGTCCTTCTTGTCGCTGTCCTTTTGTTCAGGCTTTTCCTTCTTCTCCGCCTTGTCTTTTTTGTCTTTCTTCTCCTTCTTCTCCTCTGCTTTCTTCTCTGGCTCAGGCGCAGGAGGAGGTCCAGCCTTACCGTCTGCAGTCTTGAGTTTCTTGGCTAACTTTTTCCTTTGCGACTTGGACAGCTTTTCCTCATGCTCGTCAACTTCCATGGCTTCCTCGCGAGGGCGTTTAAGGTTTTTGGGTGACTCTACCTTGTCCGGTATTTCCTCGAAGCGACTGCAGAAGATGGCGCGATCAATTTTCGGGGATTGCTCTGTAGCCGACCTGACTTACGCGGCGGCGTCGTCTGCGTCATGTAAGTCAACTTCATCACCGTCGAGCTCTACCTCGACATCTGAGCTGACATCACCCAACTTGTAGGCTTCCTCCTCCTCTTCCTCGTCCGAGTCCACATCCGATCCAAAAGGTGGCTGATCGACGGGGGCCTGATCTAGTGGAGTGAAGCGAATGAGGAGAGTATGTAACGAAGGCATATTACATCATACCAATGTAGTTGCCATACAAATGGACCGTGCTGGACGACAGAGGGGGGAAAGGGACGCGTCCTCAGTCGGTCACGGACATGAAAACAACGTGGCATGCGCTCACTTTTTCCCGACGGCCTCGAGGAGGTATTCCATATCCTGCTCGAGGATGATCTCGCATGTCGACTGTTCGATCTAGCAAACATGTCAGACGCGTCATCGGGCACGTCCGAGGGTGAGAACGCGTACTTTGCCGGGAGTGAGCGAACAGAGGACGGTGGTCACCGCAAGGCCCTCGGGTGGCTCGCGCTCATCCTCGTCCTCTTCGTTTGCATCCTCTTCGTCCTCGTCCTCGTCGTCAGAGGCAAGGCTCTTGTACGTGAGTTTGACAGACGTCCGAGCAGCATCGTCCTGCAGTACGTCAGGTAGTGCCGCGTTTTTTATTTGGAGATCACCCTGAGGGACGATGAGCTCCGTTTTGCCGGGAGTCAAGACAATGCTCCTGCACGACCGGTCAGTTTCGACCACAAAACGCTGCACAGGACGCGTACCAAGGTGCGATAGCGACGACCATGACGGTGCAAGTATTTTTCGTTGGCAAAAGGCCGAAATGTCAACTAGAAACGGTTAAAAAAGAAAGTAAGATTGAAACTCCGCTTACAGTATTACTTGGTCGTCGCGATGGTCAGTGTCGACGCTCGAACGTCGTCGTCGTCGGGCAATCTGACGCGTTCAGACAGTCAAACGTACTCAGACCGTATCTCGCCGCAGTCAGGTCATCGCTCACAGCGGCCCTCACTCTTGAAAACTTTTCGTCACAGGTTTGTGCTGCCGGCTTTTAATCTCCCTGATCTCATGTACGCGCATCTAGGTCGTCGAGCGACACAACAAGCCCGAGGTCGAGGCCCGGTATGTACACATTCTCAGACGATCGTGTCGTCGATATCTCAATGGCATACATCCAGTGGATCAAAAGAGGTCCTCCTCAACCCCCTTACTATATCCCGCAATGAAAACGAACGCGTGTTGATCGAGCCCTCTATCAACTCAATACGGATGAGCATCAAGATTAAACAGGCAGACGAGATCGAACGCATCCTATGCCACAAATTCATGCGTTTCATGATGCAGCGTGCGGAGAGCTTCGTCGTGCTGCGCAGGAAACCCGTCCTGGTAAATCCGATCGGTAGGTCGAGATCGAAGCAAGACTGATTGTCCAAAGGGTTATGATATCTCGTTCTTGATCACCAACGTCCACTCGGAAACGATGCTCAAGCACAAGGTCGTCGATTTCATTATCCAGTGGGTAACCCATCCCAGGGGTGTACCTCGTTTTGACGCTGTTTCAATCCCCAGGTTCATGGAAGAGGTGGACAGGGAAATAAGCGAGATGAAGCTTAGCCTGAACGCTCGGGCGCGTATAGTCGCAGAGTCTTATCTGACTGCGGTAAGTCTACCTCGCCTCTCACGCATAGGAAGAATTTGATCTTGTCGGCAGTTCAACCCATGAGAAGGAATCGTTGCCGAATTCCCATTACCTTATCCACCACATCAAGTGTCCTTGGGTAGATGCAGATGTACGTTCCAGAAGCATAACGCTTGCCTCGAGAGAACCCCCGAGCCCCAAGTCGTACCATTATACCGATGCTAATCGAAGCGAATCCCCTCAACGGTGGTAGGGACTCATAAATTCCACATAATGACACCCTAATCGGATGTCTGGGTACTGAGAAACTAAGACTGCAACGTGCTACAACTGCAAGGACAACGTAGGAATACTGTACGTTATGTGAACAACTTCTAAGCCATGCGCGGTGTTGGTCCATGCCGAGAACTTGTGGTACTAGTACAGGGATCATGCGGATGCTGGGAATGCGATGCGAGAAAAGGAATATCGATCATGGGTGGAAGGAGACTGGATGCCAATGCAGAGACGAAAGAAAACGACCACGACGCTCACTCACCGCGCACGCTCCCCAGATTATCAAACAACAAATCCTTGAGCCTTCCCCAGACACGGTTCTCGGCACTCGGCGGACACTGGACCATCTCTCTCGCCCTCCGTTCAGACTCGGTCAATCGTTGACGCAACTCCCAATTCTCGTCCCGCCATACGTCTAGCCGGCCCAGCATCTCCCGCGAGTGGGATTCCAACGCGTGCACCTTTCTCTCGGTGCGCGTCAGGCGCTCATTCGACACTGTAAGCCTCTCTTGCAGCCTCTTCTGTGCCGCGCGTGCTATGCTCAATTCCTTTTCCACATCATTGACGCGTGCCAAGGGTTCCGTTCCGGACGGCATTCCATTATTCGGTGAATGGCCGTTCGCACCGGGTGGCGATGGGCCGTTTCCGCTGCTCGGAAACTCAAGGCCGAGCGCGTTCTTGGGTTGGGGTCGTACCGCCCCAGCAATTATGCCGTTGTTTACGGTCCCATAGACGGCGCGAAAGAGCTCGTGTGCTGCAGACGCATGTCTCGAGCTCTCCGGATCCCCCGGACGCTCTCGGCTGATATCCAACTCGCACGCTGCCAGAAGCAACATTGCGGGTCGCACAGCCGCGCTTCTATGCACAGGGCCCGTCTGGATTCTTGATCCTGGACAAGGCGAATCTGGAGAAACTAACGTCACTGTAGAGGCCGCAGAGGGAGGAACAGGTGCTGCTGTGAACGCATTCTCAAACCACATGATTCGCGGATGTGCATATAGCGTACCGTCTCCCTTTCCTTTCTCAACATCGGACGAAGTGTCCAAGTTGTCAAGTAGAGATCTTATCACGGCACATGCGGCTCTTGAGCGGCCCGTACGCCGATAGTGTGCGCCTACCAGGATATATGCGCCTGGATCGCTTTTAGTGATGCTGAGCAGCGCGATTGTGCCCTTTGGGTCCTCGGGGAGCGCGGAGAGATCATAAGTGAAAGGGTAACCCTTATAAACGAGATTGATTTGGTAACCATTCCCATTCGTACATGCAGCCTTGTTTGCGTTGTCCGTAGATATCGACGGGGGATGGAGAGAAGGGGGACCAAGAGAGAAGGACGACTGGACCGGAGGCGCAGTGGATGGCTTATCTGGGAGTTCAATGCTACGTAAGAACGTGGTCACCGAACCCGGCATCGGGGAATCAACCCTCTTTTGACCATTGAAGACAGTGGTCGTGGGTGGCGCGAATGCCGGAGGGAATCTGAGCGACGAGTCGGACATATCTACATGTGTACTGAGAGCACTCGTGTTCGATGGCCGTTCATGTGCAGACCCACCCGTGGTCGTGTTTCTCCGGGTATGAGGGACAGCACGCTTCCCCCCTGTCTTGGCGAGAGGACGGTGCTCATCGTCCGCGAAGGAGATTGAGTGGCCATTGTCCTGGCGCGAGCCGTGTGCTCGGTCTAGAGGGCGGGGAGAGATCTCGCGAGTTTGGCCCTGAGGTTGGGACGCGTCGTGCACCCGACGCGTTCCACGAGTGGGCGAGACGGCGCCGGACGACTTGCGTTTTCTGTATGGGGCAGGGCGCACGGGCGGGTGTGGATGAGGACGGGAAGTGCCCTTCATGGTGGGGAGTGGTCAAGGTGGGCAGTGGCTGACCCGGTGCGACGAGAACGAGCCGAGGTTTCAGATTTGCACTCAAACTGTTGCGGCTCTCCGACCCAGGGATGCCCCGAATTCGATGCCTCAGAGCCATAGAAATTATCCTACTGCAGTGGATATTGTCAAATTATTTAATTACCCTCTCCGTCCAACAGCCAAAATAGAGCACATCCACGTATCCACCGCACCACCCGAAAGCCAACGATCATCGCCTTCGCAGTACTAGTGTTGGGTGGCATCCACCACCACCCTGGACCACGGCCGCACATGTCATTACTTGCGTGGCAACGCTCTCACTTCTCGGATCCTTCCGAGCTGGTTGGGATGCCAGTGATTGACGTCGACCGCGATGTGACGCCGTGGGGCGGTGAAATACAAAGCGGGTACTTGTCAGTTCTCAAATCGTCCCCGAATTCTGCCGCCTTTGAGACGGGTTTCTGCCTGTCATCCCGTAACCGAAACAAGTGAAACAAAGTGAATCTGACTGATGTGATTCCCATCGAGAATAGCCACGGGATTCTCAAGACGGAATTGAAGCATGCGCGGCAGAACCGCTTGCGGAAATCTGGCAGGATAATCCGTAGCGCGCATATATCCACGAGATGCAGATGGCAAAGTTACGGGAAGAGCATAACCGGGACAACGTGAGATTAGCGAACGGGGGCCTGAATCACATACCTATCATCATCATTGTGATCCTTCAGGCGTAAAGGGACCAGGGTCAATGATGCTCTGCCACGTCAATCCTCATGGCCTAGGATTTCTCGGCCGGTGAATCTCCCACATGACTATATTTTGATGACCCACATATATGCCGGTCCATTTCTAGAAAGCTGCCTTCGTGATCGTGTCGTTACGGTGGTGTGCCTATCAATCCACATCAATCCGAGGACAGCAGGAGAGGCATGTCAAAATCCCGGAGGTCAAGGCAGATGTAGGAATGCAACTTCTACTCTGGCGAATAGCAGGGGGAGAATACGCACATGTAGGCACGTGTCAAGGGAAGACGAGCCACATCGGTGGAACGACGGACATTGCGACTCGTGGAGTGCAGCTTCGATACAAAATGGGATACTCTGACCCCATTATATCAGAATGCATGCGAGGTTGCGCCAGCAGTACATATTCGCTGAACAGGCAGTGAACATGCCTGAACCTGAGTATCAACGATCTGACTGTTGAAAGTTCACCAGCACTGCATTGGTGCTTTCTGTCGAGTTTGGGTCGGTTAAGTGGGAATCAACCAGTTGTTTGTTGCGTGGACGCGAAGTCTGGGGACAGCCTGTCTACAAGTGAATGTCATGCAAGGTAATAAGATGAACGGACACGAGTGCGATTGTTTTGTAACGAGAACAGAAACAAGAGAAAGCAGGGTAGAGTTTTTCTGGATTGAGCATCCTCATGGTCGATCTTTCTCATCCGAAAAATCTGGCACAATCAAACCACAAAAGTCCGAGCCGAATTGATACCGGTGGCACGTGTTGGTGCAGTGCCACTTGAGCTCAAACTCGTCGAGGACGCTTGTCTATCCCCTATGGATAACGGTGTGCGTATTAGTTGCCTCTCAGAGCTCGTGTGCCCATATGCCACATGCTAAAGCAGTACCATTCCACTTCTATCATGTGTGCTTCCCAAGCAGTGCACGTTTCCCTTTCAAGATAGTATTCAATCACATTCTCACCAGCGTGGTGTACAGCAGTTAATTCCCAACTCATGCACATGTCTCTTCCGAGCGACAGACTCACGGAATCGCTTACATGCGTCAATGTCATCACAGATGAAAGTCGTTACATACGGTCATTCTAGACGACCGATAGTCACCAGGACAACTGAGCTAGATCGCAAATCGATGCTGACCACCAGACTCGAGGAGTGCCATAGTAATATGGCTGGTCAGGATTGGGTCTTCTATCAGCGTATCCCTCCTTGCAAAGCGCTCCATGCTGATTATCATGTGACATCCCTAGACATGAATGTCACTCGTGAGTACAGTCCCAGAAAATAAACGGTCCGCACTGTAATGCTGAACAAAGATACGACCCAGCTAAAAGTGTAGAAAAAAGAAAGAGGATAAGCATCAGCGACGCTCGACCCAACAAGACACGAACAAAAAGATGGCAGTTTCTCGCTCGTTCCCCAAGTCACAGAGAACCAGTAACGATAAGAATGTGACTGAAGTCGCGGCGGTAATCAGTACTGTCCGACCGTCGCTGGTGCTATCCACTTACAGACAATCGTGGCATACATTGTGCTGCCATCACGAACGACAAGCGATACAAGCGGAGTCCTGCTCCAGCCAGTCTTGCAAGCGAGAAAGTATTTGAACAACATTAGGCTAACAAGTGCGCAATGGACGATGAACACTACTATGCTGAGCGGGCCGGGCATCATAAAGTACTTTTGACGAACAGAGGTGCCAGGAACTCACCCCTGATTGCGGCCATGCTCAGTCAATTGAGATAGAACGCAAGTTTGGTAATAGTTCGAGCCGCTCTGGTACCACAGCAATCTCGTCGTCCCCCCGAGCTCTATCAGTATCAAAATCAACAATAACAAGGCTATTCTTTTAGAGCCATTATAGAGAGCATATACTGTAGGCCTGTTCCAGCCGAACGACACCTTACAAGAGAAATCACATCAGACTCACTGCGAGTGGCCAAGACAAGCTCGAGCAAAGTTGCAAGACTCTGTGAAAAACATGGAAGATAGGCACTCCAGACCTTGCACAACATGGGGGGGTTACTGCCATCTCCCAACTGTTCAATTAACCAGTTATGCATCCTGAGTAGAGTCGATGAGAGTCAACGAGACAGATTTAAGGCACCTTGCAATGCACTCACACGCATGCGAGTATCACAGCATACCGAAGAAAAAAGTACGCCCACTTCATGGGGTTTTTATTCCGCATACTGTAGGCGTCGAAGGGGTGGCATTAGGACGCTGCTGGACAAACGACCAGAATCGATGCGCACGTCCAAATATATTCAACATCCTGATCAAACGTCAGAATACAGTGCCAAACCAAATAAACAAGACATGCGACTGGGTGTAGAATCAGCACCACGCAAAATGCTATGTTTGGAACATACCGCTATGGTAACGCACGTCGCGAACTGCAGCCACATACGTAGGGGCCATCGTGTTGTTGATGTTATTTGAGGACATCCCGCAAAAGCAGAATCTTGATCGCGGGAGAGGTGGCAGTTGGAGATGAAGACGTGCGGCCGAGCATGCTCCCGAAATGCACAACGAAATCAAGGGCCTGGTGAACATTGAGCCTCTAGATGGATTATGGCACCGTGGCACCGCTCTATTAGAACTAGGCGTGCACCGTGACTCAAACGACGGACAGGGTTCATATTCAAGTCAGCCTGCCAGTGACATGACGTACCTCCAATGGAATTAACGCTCGCCACACGACAAGCGGCCGCCACGGCCGTATAGACGTGTCGTAATGTCTTCAATCGTAGTGGGGAGGATTAACGCGATCGTAACCCTTCGCATCATTACCGACTCGCGTTGATTCAGTTCGATTTCGGAGTTCGTGGGGGGGATGTAAGAGACATATCGTAGCAACGCCTTACCCACCTCGCCGTTTCCACGTACCGTGTGCCACCGTGTTGTTTCAAATTTCAATGATTGATATGGCGTGGTAGAGCACTATGACCGAGATATTTATTGCCCAGCGCGCCAAGTCGCCTGTGAGTGCGATTTCCTCGGTACTTACTATGGGCTTACGGGATATCTGTCAGTTGTGATGATGTCACCCGCACTGAACGTGCCAGACTCTAAAAAGTTGTGCACGCCTTGCTTACTTAACCAATATTATAGCCCCTAGCGAGCCACACCATGGAACGCGTTCAATGTGCAAAAGTACGTAGCAAGATTACAATTCAGACACGAAAAGGTAGCGGACCCGAAGTTCGAAAGTAGTGAATCACGACAAAGTTCGAATATGCGACGAATCGAGGCCCAGCGGTAGCATGGTGTGGTCCTTTAACGCTGACTTATCCCAAGAAGACGTGCGCAACTATGATGGTACAACTGAGCGGCCCCGCTATAGGCTTCGATGATGCATTACTCACATGTTCGATCGCTTCTGACGTGGAGAGGATGTTCATATGGTCGGGAACGAACCCGCCGTTCTGATCATTTCAGGCGCTCAGCTCGACAACCCCCCATATCGGCCTCCGGGACTTACCAGTGCGAGTTCATCAAGGTTGCGGAACGCGTGCCGCATGTCGAGAGGAAGCTGTGTCGGTAAGATCAACACGTGGACTGTAGGCGAGAACGGCTTCGAGGCAGCGACAAGCGGAGCCATCGCCTAGCCCGACGAAAGAGTCAGCAAACTTTTCAACCAGGCGTGACGAAAACCGCACCATCGCCGTGTTGATCGAGAGCGTAATATCAGCTCGCTTCGCCCGGGCGTCTTTACCAACCAGAACGAAAAATTCCCAGAAACAGTCGATGATGTAAACTGACTCTTGCTGTACCGTTTCTGCAAGCACAGTCGGAACTGGGCGGATCTGTACAGGGTTACACAGAGACCGTAAACTGTGACTCGTTGTGCTCACCGGACTCTCCGAGCTCGTGATGTCGACAAGCCAACAGCGAGGGTCTGATGGCACTTCACTGCTTCTCCACCTCCAATAATCAGCCCTGGCATACGAGTCTGAGTCACCAACGACCATCCAGAACATATCGTCATCCCCGTCGCTCTCGCCCTCGACGAGCTCCTTCACCAACGTCCCTTTCGTGGCCATATCCTGTGCATACTGGAGCGCCGCGGCCCGTTCCGTGGTCACCGAACCGCAACCGTGCCATACATAGATGTTTTCCAAGACGGAGATACAATAGCTGTACCCAGAACATAGGTTTTTGGCGTTCTGTGGGAACGTGGTGTCAGGTTTCGCGGTGTGTTGCACAGAGAAGACGGACCAAATCTATCTCATCAATCAAGATGTGACCATCATTCGATCTCACGAGGTGCATTGCGGTATTTTCGGAAGACCAATGAGCCCTGGTTCCCTGGAAGATTGATCAAGCCATCAGCGCTCCTCACCCAACACCCTTCTTACCTGGCGGGTCGCAAGTTGCCCCCCGAGGACATGAACGAGCTCTGCAGGCTCGCGTTGCTGATCAACCACATCCTACACGCAAATCTCATTAACTGGGACAACCATGATGAATGGAAAATACGAACTGCCGAGGTACCATACCGCCTCGCAAGTTCACCCACTTTCCTTTCCTCCTTGTCTCCAAAGTGACACTCTTTCCCCTTCCAGCACCACACTTTGGTCACTGCAAGCCCACTCTCGCGGGACTTGGCACGATGCACGATGACGAGGACCTCAGCGTTGTAAAAGACGTTCGTACCGTGTTGAACAGGGGTGACACTCGTATGTATGACTGACATCACTTCGACCGAGACTGTGCGCAGATCAGGATTCGGCACGAACCTACCCGGTCTCTCCATCTTCAAAAGCGCTGCCACGTCCAGCTTGGGCAACGGCGCATCGATACAGTCTGTTCACGTTCAGCAGACCACTCGCACGTTCGCAAAGCTGGGACCTCACCAATGCGCACTTTCGAGGACAAAGACGGGGACGGAGCCCGCACAGCGGCGCTAGCAGATTCGACGCGCAAGCTGTTCAGGGGACTCTCGCCGATGACCTTGCCATCAAGCACGTTTTGCCCCGTAGCTCGCGCCACCGTGCTCGCAGGCGTCCTCTCCTCCGCCAACGGGGGCAGCGCGGTCGCCGAGTACCGCTCATAACTCGACTTGCGTTTTTCCCCCGTTGAACCGATGCCCGGGGACTGGCGGCCTGGCACGAGACCGAGAGCGGCGGGGCCGGAGGGCGTATTCGTCTCTTTCTCCGTCTCCTTCCCCCTTACCTGCTGCTGCGCCGCCTCGCCTAGCGCTTGCGCAACGTCCATCACCAGCGCTCGGTTCCCCGTGCTCGGAATCCGGGTGTGACGCGTCGGTGAGGGCGGCACGGCCGCGCGCTCTTCTTTCTCGATCGTTCCCTTCTCGCCCTTGTCTCCCGCGATCGCAGCAGTGTTGGCGAGACCAGGCAGGGCCCTGCGCCCGACCATGCCAGCGGTGCCAATCGGTTTGGCACCCGGGGTAGGTCTGCTCGATCCTGAGGACGACGACGTAGACTTCATCCCGATCGGCGTCGGTTCCGTCCAGCGGTCCGAAATCTTGCCTGAACTACCGGGGGGGCTGATCCTCACCGGCTGAGGCTCCCTACCCGACTGGGAGTCCCCCGATCCGAAAGAGGCAAGCGAACTTGATGTCTGTGACAAGCTCGGAGCGGGACCTGTAGACGAAGACACGCCCGGAATGGACGATTGGCGGTCCATCACCATTGCGGTGGCAGTGGCGACGGCTCCACTCGATGGTTTTGGCACGACGCTTGCGCCTTCCGGTCGTCCTTCCTCGAATCTTGCTCTCCGCGGCTTCTTTGCTCTATCCTTGGTAGGCTATCCGTGTCGCCCAAAGTAACGAAGAACGAAGAAAATGATGATCGACCAAGAAGGAAAACATGCCATTAAACACGATCAAGGCAGGATTACACCAATAATCGACGTGAGATATGCACCGTTCAACCAAACCAAAAAAAAAAATGCACGCGGGAGAGGGGCCCATCAACCATTGATTCAGCTCATTGTCACCAAAGAGGACGCACATGACTCAGTGGTTTTCCAGGCGACGCGGGCAGCGGTGAAACGGAAACTCGCGGCGTCTTCGCCTTGTCTGTAGCCCCGTGATGGACACCACCCCCAGCCGTCCCCGTCCCCGCCGCCCCTCCAACGCCCCCTCCTTCCAACGCTTTGACGCCCAGTTCGTCGACGTTGGGTATCACAGGGTCGTCGCCGGTCTTGACAGGCTTGATGTAGGATATCATCGTGCTCGAAGTTCCTAGTTTCTCATCTGTGTCTTGGACGGGCAACCCATCCGATTTCTTGAATGGTGTCTTGGGTATCGCGGGAAGAGAAGCGACGCTCCTCACGGACCGCCCTGTATCGTGTGTCTTGACGACCGAGACAT
>JBBPJV010000147.1:0-40155 GCA_038088915.1 Sutorius aff. eximius
TAGCGTGTGCTCCGGCCATGCAGGTCGTTGCCTAGGTCATCGCCGCCAGTTTCAGTTCAACAAACCACACGACCATGTCGACGAGAACGCAGCGCCGTCAATGGTACCACTACCCCCTGCCGCACCAGTTCAAGTCGCCTCCAATCATGTTTCTCATCCATTCTGCACCCGACACACCCTATCATACTCCAGCATTGCGGTACTCGAAAGAACAACTAACTCACGCCCTACTAGTGTTACTTCGCCTCTACTCACTCGTTTGCCCGCACTTCCCGCACTTGCTCAGCCACCGCCCCCGATCTCTTCGATGGCCCAGGTCACGCCCCACCCGTCCGAACCCCACCTCACAGGGTTATGCTCGTTCCTACCCCCTCTGTGCCTTTCGACTACAACTGCTCGTTCTCGCCTACACTGTTGTCCCTCACCTCGCCATGTCCTTTCAGGGCCAGCCGCGCATTTGCCATCCCCGCCGTGTGTTCTTGGGATGGGTCACTTCGTCTCTTGCCCCCACCGTGTCTACTAGAACGCGACTGCTCGCCTCTCGCCCCCACCGTGTCTATTTGAGTGCAATTGTTCGACCCCCACCCCCCCGTGCCTGCTTGAGCGCAACTGCTCATCTCCTGCTCCCGTCGCGTCTATTCGATGCAGCTGCTTATCTCTTACCCTTGCTATGTCTACTTGAACACAACCACTCGCTTCCTAACCCGCTATGTGTGTCGTCCCTGCCGCGTGTCTTTGGGCCGGGCTGCCTGCTCGGGCGCAGTCGCTCTTCCCCTACCTCTGCCATGTCTCGGGCTCCAGCTATATCTATTAGAGCACAGTCGCTCGTCTTTTGCCACAATGATAAGGACAAGGTGGCTTGCCCACGGCCACCACCACATGGACGACGATGGCTACGGCGGCACTCTCGCGACGACAGCGACGCGGTGGTGGCTCGATCACTACCGCCATGTCGACGACGATGGCACCACTGCCATTGCCGCGATGACGATGGAGGCGACAATGTGACCACTCGCCTACGACGACGGTACGGTGGCGGCTTGACCACGCCACCACATCGACGACAACGATGACGTGGGGGCGACTCGACCATCACCACCATGTCGGCGGTGACGACGATGCAGTGGCAAATGGACCACCACCACCATCACATCAACCACAATGATGTGGCAACACACCACCATTACTGTCGCGATGACGCTGAGGATGATGCACGGCTGCGCTACAATGACAAGACGGCAGCATGACCACCATATCCACCACGACGATGGCCACTCAGTCCTGTCCGATTACCTCGCACCCTTGCTATGGCTATTTGAGCACAACAGCTCATCTCTCATTCCCACCGTGTCTACTTGAGCGCAGCTGCTTGTTCGTGGCTCTCGCCGTGCATTTTCGGGCTGGGTCCGCCTGCCCTTGGCTCCTGCTGGTCTATTCGAGTGCAGTCACTCATCCCCTGTCCCTGCTGTGTCTGCTCGAGCGCAACCGCTCGTTCGTCGCTTCCGCCGTGTCTATTCGAGCACAATCGCTCATCTCCTATCCCTGCCCCTAGTATCTTTGTGTGCCGGCCCTGTAGTGGCAATGTATCTACTGCGTTCGTAACAATCCGAATTGTGCTTTTTCGTATCTTTTCTTGTTGATGTGATTTCCAGTAAGCATGAATAAGATAGAGGCAAGTTAGGCATTTAGCTTTTCTGGAACTTAGCATGCTTTCTTCGCTCTCTTTGCAAACCCGGCGGAACTTGCTGGTCAGGGATTTCCTTATCAAACACAGGATTCGTCACCAAGGGAACATTGGTTAGGGGCCAGTGCTGCAACACTTGTGTGTCCGTGTGGTATCCCTTGAAACACTTAGGTTTGGTACGGAATTGACGCTGGGAAAATGCGCAGGTACTTTTTCGTCACACCTAGTTGACTCCATGGCTCCCCGAAGCCGTGCAACCGTTGAAGCGTGGTTCCTGTATAATTTGTCAAAGGTCCTCGGGTATGCATATGTCGGATGAGCACTGGACCGATCGTGTCCGAATCGGGTCCGTTAGTGAGTCCGTGTGAGTTGATGTGAGTCGAGTTTGTTGCTAAATAACTGTGGACGTTCAATGTACCTCGATTCGACCCGTCAGAACATCACTTACTGAAACGCTCACCCTCCATCAAGGCCACGCTTACTCAGACCCGTCACCTTTCCTGTTGAATACTAGGGTATCAACTTGCCGTACAGTCTTCCCAAGGAGATAAGAATCAGCAAGTACTACTCTTATTTTTGTCTCTGCATGCCTGTTATAACATTAATGAAGCACGTTGTAGGATAGCTTAGTCAACGCGACAAAAGTTATCGACCCTGTTGGCGCGCTACTCCAGCGGATTTATACACGACCAATCACAATCCTTTGCTCACACTCTGGATAGGGGCGTCATGTCCGGTCATGGTTATTGGACGTGCGAACATGATTGGGAGATCTCGGCGCCACGTTGGAGGAAGCCAAGAGAAACTGTACTCTGCATCCTGTTCGATAATGGGGCGCAACGCCAATTCTCGAGCGTCCACATAACTTTGGTGCACAACAACGAAATCAGTCCCAAACAAATCAAGGCATGGGTTCGTATGCATTTCCTTCATCCATTCGGGTTCGTTGACTGTCGGTTGTGACTCCACAGCATATTGTACCCCAACCATCATCCCTTTCCGTTGTCAGCCGTGTTTCCCCCGTGACCGAGGACACACCCGTAAATGACGCATCACTCCCAATCTGTAACATCGTATTTGTGATAGACCGACACTCGTCTCTGTCGCAGAGCTCATCCAAAGTAGCCAAAGTTTGCGGGGAGCTCGTGCTCAGCGAACTCATTCTTCCAGAAGACGCTGGCAACACCCTGTTCGAATTCAATCAACCGTTGACGGGAGAAACGCAGAGCGTCTCCGTCTCGTTCACCAGCACAAATCTACTATATACCATGATGTCTCGCGGGGTTTGGTCCCTCCCTTCGGCCGACCGTGCTGCCAGAGTCTGTCGAGTCGTGCGCGTCTTCTCGGTCGTTCCTATAGGCAAGCGCAGAACCATCTCCCTTCCCATAGACGTCATTGTCCTTATCCTGGAAAACCTGCGTTTTCTGTCCGAACACTGCCAATGGCGAAGGAATATCTTGTCCTGTGCGTTGGTGTGTCGACGATGGACACAGTGTGCACTCGACATGCTGTTGGTCGATTTTCGCCCGGGAGGGAGTCAGAAGGGACATCCTCCTGAAATAGTCAGCTTTGCGAACGGACTCGCTGCGTACCCTAGTCTTGCTCTTGGCATCAAGTTCCTCTCGATACGCTACCTGGAGAGACACCCCACCTGGAATCCTTATCCAGAGTATCCCTTTGACTATCTTCCGCAGATATTTCTAGCCCAGATGCAGTCGCAACAGGGTGTCTTACGCCGCTCACAGTTTGGAAGGGCTTTCCTGTCCATCTTACTTGTCGCCGAAAACGTTGAGGTTTTACATCTCGACCCACGCGATGTTGAACACCTGGTTAATTCCCCGGATGAATTTGCGGATGCCCTTCGTAAATTAAACAAAATGGAAGAATTCGATGGGAGGTGTCCCCTCACCATGGCTCAGCTATTGTCCTGCGTTGCTGCATGGCCATTGTTAAAGCATCTTACCATCACCAGTGCTCTTCCTCCTGGCAAACACAGCCTCCCATTGGCCATGCCATCCTGTCGTCTCACTGAAATCACGTTCACGGATATTCCCATTAGGGACGACGAGCTCAGATGCTTTGTGAACGCATCAGGCTCGACCCTCGGACGACTCGGATTGATTCGCATCTCGCAGCTGACCAATGCCGGACTCATGACCACCTTAAACATCGTCTGCACATCGCTGACGTCTTTGAGGATCATGAGCAACACACTCCCACGGAAACTTGGCGAGGAGCATGCACTGGATGTTATTATCGTGCGCATGCTACGTCTGACGGAGCTGCGGATCGAGTCAAGCATTGCGTCGGAACGGATGCTGGCGCGGCGTGCGGAGGCGTTTTCGCAACAGACGACGGCTCCCATCCCCGAGGTGCATCTGGTGGTGATTCCTACTAGGCGTGATCTAGGTGAAGCTGCGGAACGAGATTGGCCTGGGTGGCGTATTGAGCCAACATGGCCTCAGTTGTAGGCGGGGTCCATAGTAGTAAGACTGAGTCACGAATGACACGTGCTCTTCTCCGCCGAGTCCGATCCGAGTCAGCCATTAGAAGATGTGATCGAGGACGATCGAGCGGGCATGCTAACCAATGACGTCATCAGTACTAACCTCCCGAGGCCTCGAGTTGTCAGCAAAGGAGGCCAGCACTATAAAGCCACGAGTTCCCGCCTTGAGCGCGTGTGGCCGCTAGGCAGCATCGGGGACCATGCATCATCGCTTCCTCCAAGCATTCAAGAACCACGGCTCGACCCACGAATCTGAGAAATTGACCAGTATCAATGGCACTTCGCCGTCTCCGCTCTCTCCGAGCTCCGCGAGCGAGCGGTCCGAGGATGAAGAAGAGTCCGATTTCCATCTAGATCAAGCCCCACTGGAGATACCGGACCCCATCGACGGCAACTACGTCGACAACACCGAGCTTGCCGCCCTCGTCGCGCAATACGGTCACGCCCCGGCCACCGCCTGGCTCGAAAGGGCGCGTTACCGCATCTGGCGGCCATCTGAGCCTGTCCCCCAGTCGTCGTTTCTCCCCGTCCAGGGGTACCTCCATACCAGTAAATGGGTCTTTGCGTGGGGGAGCCCCCTTGTCTCGGACACGGCGGCGCTGAAGCCGACCTTGTCCCAGTTCATCACGTGGGTCCATTCTCGTGATCTGCGTCTCGTGTACTGTTGCGTCCCCGAGGAGATCGAGGAGATGTTGGCAGACATGGGGTGGTCCACCGTCAGCTGCATCAGCGAGGACGTCGTCGACCCTCGACACATTCTCGAGATGACTCAAGAGGACGACGAGGGTGGTCACGGGACCATGGTCAAGGATCTGAAGAAGAATCTTAGGCGGGCGGAGAGAGCGAACGTGGAGGTTAGGCGCATTTTGCGACAGGACTGGTCCGATGATCTTAAGCGAGAGATCGAGGACGGGATTGCCGCTTGGAAGCACGCTCGTAGGGGCCTTCAGCTCGCCGCCGTGCGCACTATCGATTGACTTGTATTGTATACCATACTGAATACCGTTAGACGTCCTTCGACCCATGGCTTGACTGCGGGAATAGGGAGTATTGGGTTGCGAGTCAGTACGACAAAGTAAGAATGTGCGACACACCGAAGGGTATGGACTTACCGTTCTTGTAGGTGATTGGCGTCTTGATCCTTACGCCAGCAGGTGACTCCTATGTCATCAAGAACGCTGCCCAATTCCCTGATGCACCAAAGGGCACGTCTGAGCGGTTGATCCATACAGTCCTTCGCGATTTACACGAACAATACTTTGAAGGAGTTGCGGATCACAAGTCAGGTCATCCCACTGTCACTTTCAACATCAGCGCTGCAAACGATCTCAGGCCAACCAGGAATATATCTGGGTGGAAGTTTACGTGGCTCAGCCAGACGTACACAAAGGTTGTGCGTGGTACCCACCTTCTCAATCGACATGATTTTCGGGTTAGTCGATTCCGCATATGTCAGGGGCCCAACTCAACGGCGGGTTTCTCAGCGCAAATTTGACACGTTTGCTCAGCGTATGTTTGTTTGTTACCCGTCCGAGGACGGGTTTAGTTTGGATGGGATAGAGAAACTCCTGAAGCTGCTACGGCGTTGAGGCGCACACGATGAGCATCAATACCGTATAGACACATCTCTAATCCAGCATGAGTTTGTGCATACATTACATATCGTTAGGATACCGTTAATCGCTTCGCCAAAGCCGACACGATGATTTGTCAAAGGCTCTTCGTATTGATTTATCCTTTCTATTGGGCGCAAGAGCGATACAAGTGGGGACGTTTTCTGGTTGTTCCGTCCATACATGATGTGGTATCGGCGACGGATCGGTAGCGGAGAGCGCAACAGAAAGCTTTTCAAGTGTGGAAGCGTCAGGCGTCTGAAACATTATATGGTCAAATGCCCATGGAGAAAAGGTCCAAGATGACCGCTACACACCTGAAGCACGACCTACGGGGCCTGTGTCAATTATGCGCCGATCTTGATCATCGAGGCTCACCTTTCGCATATTTCTGAGATCTGCTAGATAGTCGATGGTTTCCTGCCGTTCGCGCGTCTCATGCAGGACCTGTTGGTGAAAAGCATCAGCACTGCAGGAAGACATGGATGTAAGTGGTACGCATACTGCAGTTGCCGCGTGCGCCGCTTGGGCCATGAGTGGTCCAACACCCCATTTCTCTTTCTTTGGTACGAGTTTAGTTCTTGCATTGGTCACTCGGATGGTAACGTCAACTCGATATGCCAACTCACATCATACAAGTCCCTGCGCATGACAATCTGCATCACGAGCGGCTCAGTCCCGAGGGTCTGTGATGGGTTAGTGTTCTAAGACCCCGAAGGTAACATCTGAATTAGCTGTCAGCGACTGGATTACAAACGGATGGCTTACGGGGCTAGTCACCGTCGGAGTGACTGGATCCGGCAGGGTTCGCGGTTCCATCGTGTGAACTGCGGAGGAGCACCGTTTTGGTGAATCAAAGTTTGAGAACAATGAAAACCTTGCTCCAAGATGGTGATCGATACGAGCAACAGAGGAATATCGCAGTAGTGACGAGGGCTGGAAGCGGACTTGCATGCCAGTGCGTCCGTGCAGTCGGTCACCCTGCGAGGTTCCCACGGCAATTAGTTGTAGCTCCTTGCCAGCGTTACTCACGTAAGCCTAATAATTAGGCCGGCATCCATATCTTCTGAGGCTTCCCACCAAGTCAAAGACGATGAAGATCCCTGCAGTGCGATATTCCATGAGGCGGTCGGCCTCGCACTGACATCCCCTGGAAGGCCGGGCCTTTCCTGAGTGGGTACGGTTGGATACAAGATTGTGCTTACCTTTTATTTGGTCGGCATCCGAAGGCGTTGTACGTGATCAATCTCAGGCTGATCCTGAAGGGCCACTGAACTACTAATCAACCACCCTTCTGGAAAACTTTGTCGTGACCACTCAATTATATACGTGTCAGCCGAGGTGATGGTAAGCATATCATACATGGAATCGCCTCGTCCAAGCAGCTCGTTTGCAATGGTCGGGCCGTGGATACGTTACTAACCTAGTCGTCTTCGAATCGGTTCAACAAAAGATGTACAGTATATATGGGGTTGTACAGTTTGCTAAAATGATCATGTGGTCGGTCGTCCGTGATCTCGACCGAAGGGTTGGTCTACAAAGGAAAGATGAAAAAAAAAGTCAAGTGGATGGTTGTGTACCCGACACACGTACTTGGACATTGCGTTATGTAAGCTCCACTAATCCGTATGGGCGCCACTCGCCGATGAAAGAGGGAGTCAATTCACTGACTCCAGTGCACTCCGGGCTCACTCCCATTTGAAACCCGTCGTGCCATATGGACATGACAATATCCAGCGATCAGAGATAGATCGCTTAATGCCGCTCACCCAGGTATCAAGGCAGCGAAGCGATTCTGCGGGGGCCGAATTGTTTCACGCCGGGACGAGCCTGAGAACTGGAATCGTTGCCCACAGACGTGGATCGTCCCGCATCACACCGACACCTCCCCTGTCATTCCACTGTGGTCCAGTGTCGTCAAGGTGCCCTTTCGGTGGGATGGAACGTGAAGAGGACACCCGACGCGGTTAAGTTGGTATGTCAAGCGTAGTGTTTCCCCTCTAACTCCACGATCTTTGCAGAGCCTATCAGACAACAATAATTCAGCATCTGGGCAGTGTCTGCATCATTGGGTCGAAACGCCGCAAGATGTGCTTTGCTGTGAACAATCCCTTCAGAACCTATTCAAGCGTGCTACTATTTTTACATAGAGAGTTTCCGATAATGTTAAGGGATCATTAATGACCATCGTGGCATTGCCGCACTTGGGGAGATTGGAACTGACGGTGATGGCAAGCACGCGGGGGCGAATGCCAAACTGCACGAAGCAGGCGAGAAATTCAATCCATGGGAGGATCGGGACCCTGTCCACCTGCAAGTTTCATGTCGCTTGTTCTGTACTAATTCCGCTCAAGCACCGTCAGAACGTTGCAGCAAACTCGTTCCAGCCGTTGGAGTAGTTGTCACCGATGGAAACTTGCACCGCCTCGGGAAGACCAGGATATCACACAGTCCTCAATTGAACGATGTATTTTGTGGTTTAGGAGCAGTCAAGTACTCGGACGTTGGTCCACAGTTTATGACGGTTTCGTTTTACACATGGTATGGTAATGTGGACCCTGTACGATTCAAGTGACCTGCGGCGGCGGCGAAACTCGCCGAACCCTCAATCCAAGCTTGCCCGAAGCCCGATCTGGTGAAACCCAACAATCTTGAATCCCGCCTACAACGTGTCACGATGTGTAACGTCATCGCTTGCAGCTACCCTACCCAGTCTCTGATTGGACGACGGCTACTAACGAAAAAGGAAGTGATGTAAGGGACCACTCGTCAACTATTCCTTTTTCGGTTTGACCTCAAATCCCTTGACAGAGTCCGGTCCATATGGGTGCGTCTGCAATCACTTTCTATGTTTATACCGTCTTCTCTTTCCCCCGTCTGTCCGCACGACCCACCTTCTAACTTGGGCGCAGAAACTGACTGCCGGGGTCGCGGCTCGCCGAAACGGGGGTAAGGTATAGCGCCGCACTCACTTTCACAACTCTACGTAACAAGGGCCGACCCTTTCCACACACTGCCCTCCCACTGAATGGCAAACATAATCGAATCGGCCAGCTCCGCTGGAGTATAAAGTGCAGTGGTTTCCGTACTGACTACGGCAGTCCTCCTTCTCTTAATTCGCCTTGTGTATACAGACCAACTTTCCTACATTGCACAATCACCATCATGCCTGGACTCGACTTTTACAAGACCCCCGAATCGCACGGCCCTGTTGCCGCTGTACCAGAAACCCCCATCGAGGAAACCAACCGTACCACCGTCATCGCGACACCTTCTCCGGCGGCTCCCTTGAAGGCCGGAGTGTACTACAACCCTCGTCTCGACCCCAAGAATTTCTTGGAGGGACCCCTCTCTTGGGACCCTGCTACTCGCCTTCGTCAGATGCTCGCTCGTCCCGGCATTGTTGTACGTGCAATTTATTCCCCTCGTGATTCGCGAAGAAGTTTGACCTGATTGTCGTCGGTAGATTGCTCCCGGTATCTGTGACGGTATTAGTGCCCGGTGTGCGTTGGAGGCAGGCTTCGATTGTTTGTACCAAAGTGGAGCCGCCACGACGGCTTCGCGGCTCGGTCAGCCAGACCTTGCTATCGCGACTTTGAACGACTTTGTCCAGAGTGCCCAGATGGTCTGCGGCTTGAGCCCGACCACACCCGTTATCGCCGACGCTGACACTGGGTACGCAATTTGTTATTTCTCGTTCTGTTCATCGTTTTTACCTCCATTTGACAGCTTTGGTGGAACCGCCATGGTTGCCCGCACTGTCTACCAATACGCTCGCGCTGGTGTTGCCGCGATGCACATCGAGGACCAAGTCCAGACCAAGCGTTGTGGTCATTTGATGGGCAAGCAAGTTGTTTCTAGAGAAGAGTTCATCACTCGTATTCGTGCTGCGGTAATCGCTCGTGATTCTATTCCCGGCGGTTCCAACTTCGTGAGCGTTGGCGATGAGGTTGTCGATTCATGTCTCACCATTAATTTTAGGTTATCATCGGCCGTACGGATTCTGCTCAGGTTCTTGGCATGGAAGAAGCCGTCACTCGCCTGAAGCTCGCGGCAGATGCTGGTGCTGATGTATGCTTCATCGAGGGTGTCAAGACTGCTGAGCTCCTCACCCGAACCGTGGATGCATTGGCTCCTAAACCTGTTCTTGTGAATGTCATCTCTGGTGGTCTTACGCCATCGTTTACCTGCAAAGAAGCCGAGGCACTCGGCGCAAAGATTATTAGTGAGTTGCCTGTGTAACCGGGGGATTTTTGAAACTTATATTTTTTTCAGTCTTCTCCCTCGTCTCCTGTGTTGCTGCGGTGCACGGTATCCGTGCGGCTATGCAATCTCTGAAGAAGACCGGTACCGATTTCACTTCCGCACAAGGAATGGACCCGAAAGCATTTTTCGAAGTCATGGGTAGGTGTTTTTATGATAATTTAGACGCAGATACTCATGACACCATTCCAGGTCTGAGCGATGTTGTTAGCCTCGATGCGCGTGCAGGCGGAAGTGCATTCGACGTCGTTTAAAGTTGATCATCCCAAACGTAGTGTTTCTCTTCTTTTGCTTCTCTTTTTCTTTTCCTCCCCAACTGCTCCCACACTCCTTTATCGGAATCTAATCGTGCTGTATAACACATAGTCATCAGCATCTCGGTAACCATGGTCGCTCCTTAGATTTTTTTTATCCTTAATCTTTGCAATGCATAAAGAGCTCGCATCGGAATCCATTCTGTATTTTGGGTATTGTTAGAAAGGAATGTATGGTGCTCGAAATTGAACTAGAACACTTTCCTCATCAGGCAAGGTAATCTGAAGTGGCACTGGACTGAGTTTTAATCTGAGTTTATATCGCGGTGTTTGTGCGATGTGTGATGATATGGGCGCCGAGGTGTTCGTTCCCAGGACGGGATGTGCGGGTCGCGGAATCCGCCCGCACTTGGCAGCGAAAGCGAGCCGTACTTGCTTGTAGACTCTTGACCAGTACCGACTTGTAACATGGCCCAACGAAAGTTGCTCACAGGTGAACAAGTAGCGAGGCACAACACCCGTGAAAGTTGTTGGATCATTGTCCACGGTGCGTTCAACTACAGACATGTCGGTCTGGCCCAGCTGAATCCGTCGTTTTCGCGCAGGAAATGTGTACGACGTTACAGACTTTTTAGATGGTGAGTGTCTTTGAGTCGCTCGCGGGCTTCGTTGTTCACACTTTCCAGACCATCCCGGTATGTTCCAACGTAGAGGCTCCTCCGTTCCGATTGACGAGCAGAACAGGTGGGAGCAGGATCATCCTAAAGTATGCGGGGAAAGATGCCACGTACGTTTCCAAGTGCACTGGAGAACCAGCGGAGCCTTGATCCCATCAACAGAAAAGAATACGAGCCCATTCATCCCCCGGACGCCATCACGACTAACCTGAAACCGGAGAAACAGTCAGTTGAAACAGTACCTTTTTGATGTTCGTCTGCGCTCATCAAAAACAGCCTCGGGCCCGTCGACCTAGCAACCGTCGAGAAGATCGAGGAGGTCATCACTGACGAGGAGCGTGCGAGGCAAGCCCGCATCGCGGCTCGTCCGCTTCTCTCCGAGATTCTTAGTCTCCATGATTTCGAGGTTCGTAGTCCACATTTCGAATACATGGCTTCGCCCCTCACCCTTCCAAGGCTATTGCCAGGATGGTCATGCCAGAGAAAGCGTGGGCATATTATTCTTCGGCTGCCGATGATGAAATTACCAACCGCGAGAACCACTCTGCTTTTCACCGGTAAGTCAGGATGTATGGCCGTTGCACATGTCTCCCGATACTTTGTGTAGCGTGTGGTTCCGTCCTCGTATCCTCCGGGACGTCACCAATGTTGACTGGTCGACGACAGTTTTGGGACACAAGACGAGCATGCCTCTGTACATCGTACGAATGACCTTTGATCGAAGCCCAATGTCGTTGACTGGGGTGCCTAGACTGCCACCGCCCTTGGAAAGCTCGGTCACCCCGACGGCGAGTTAACCCTTACCAGAGCTGCCGCGAAGCATGGTGTTATACAGATGGTAAGGCCATGTGTTGATGATGTCTTCTGGTCTGTCTCAATCGAGTGCGAAGATCCCCACTCTTGCGTCGTGTTCTTTTGACGAGATCGTGGACGCTGCCGCCCCTGGCCAGGTCCAGTTCTTTCAGTTGTACGTGAACAAGGACCGTGAAATCACGAAGCGAATCGTCCAGCACGCTGAGAAGCGCGGTATCAAGGGTTTGTTCATCACCGTCGATGCACCACAGCTTGGTCGCCGTGAGAAGGATATGCGGCAGAAGTTCGAGGCCGAAGATCCCTCAGAAGTAAAACAGGCTGGGCAAGGCGGTGTCGACCGCTCGCAAGGTGCTGCAAGGGCCATCAGTGTAAGTGTTGCGTAATTCAGAAGGAGGGACCATGTGGTTCACGTTCTGTGCGGAAAGTCCTTCATTGACCCAGGTTTGAATTGGTCGGACATGAAATTTTTCAAGAGCATAACCAACAGTAAGATCCGAGAACCTAATTCCGCGCAAACAACATTGATTCCTTGTGGTCTAGTGCCACTGATTTTGAAGGGTGTGCAAAGTTGGGAAGACGCCCTCGAGGCTTACGATTTGGGGTTGGCTGGAGTTGTCCTTTCCAATCACGGTGGTCGTCAACTAGACTTTTCCCGTTCCGGAATCGAGATCCTTGTTGAGGTTGTCAGCAAGCTCAGGGAAAGGCGCGGGCTGAGCTTCCCTAACGAAAAGTTTCAATTGTTTATCGATGGGGGCGTCCGTCGCGCAACTGACGTTATCAAGGCCATTGCTCTCGGAGCTACAGCAGGTATAATGGCGATCCAATTGTATGGCTCTCGCTTACAAGATAACAGTTGGCGTGGGTCGTCCTTTTCTCTATGCATTTTCTTCGTATGGACAAGAGGGTGTGGAAAGGGCTTTGCAGATCCTCCATGTATGGTTATTGTGCATGTTTCATGTTTGCATGACTCACTAGCTGCTAGGACGAATTTGAGATGAATATGCGACTACTAGGTGCGCGTAACATCAAAGAAGTCGTGCCTGAGATGGTCGACGCTTCGAATATCCACCTGCACACCGTTCCTGTTCCAAATGACAACCTCTTTGACATCAATTGTGCGTATGGGTTTCATATCTATAGGACATTTCGGATGAACGCTTCCATTCTACAGATGAACACCTTCAAGGTGCGCGGATCAGGGAATTAAAGAGCAAACTTTAGTTACCCGCTGTTGATCAACAAATTCTTACCGGCAGTCGACTATACCGACTTGTATACCATCTCATTTCGCTGTGCCACCATCCATTTTGAGTGACATTCATCAATAGAAATATTTATGTGGGAAGTGCTTGAGATCCTGGATACCACAACCCAATGCATCTGAGGGTGGAATCTTGGAGCTTGGCCTGTGATCCATTGATGGATATGAAGAGGATCCAACCAGACACCTGGTTCTTTACCACCTTACAAAAGGAACCCCTATTGGGGGATAGATCAAACCCTGAACACGTTGGCCTCGTGTCTGTTACATTCCTGAACCCAAGAATGGGCGAGTCGGTCCTTGAAAGTGGAGGGTTTAAACCGGGTATGAACTGTTGGTTTGGTAAACGCATCGCGGGTGTGAACTGAATGCTCGCTTGTATCCCCGCACATGTCATATTCGGCACCGCTCATCATCGCAATGACGATGAGTACACACGGGAGATTGCCATATAGGACGCTCCTTGTACGCCGGGGCAGGGCCGATGGGTGGCGAGTATGACCCGGCGCACAAGCATCAGTCACCTGGGACTTGTGTCGTCATGACTTCGCCGCTAATCTACCCTGTTTTACTTACCAAGGACCTCTTTCCGGTCACGTTGGCTAAAGTTGGCGACCGATGGTGTCTCCAGGATAAAAACTTACTCGTGTACGACTTGCTGCGGAGTTACAATATGTAATGGTTTGGATCCGGTTGCGGGTGTCAACCAATGTAGTGATGGAACCATACATTACAGTCTGATGTCGACTGAAAATGGACCATTTTGAATGGCTAGTCGGGCTGGGAGAAGTTACAACGGTACCCGATAGGACCTGCGTATACCGCTGTAGGTGTTGCGGAATACCATACCGAGTCAATGACACATGATGGGGACACGAACACATAAACAACGTTGAGTTTGTCTGTTATAGAAGCTCCTCGTGTACGTTGAAGTAACTGCAATGGATATCAATTGACCGGGGACGTCCAAACAACATACGCAATACTTACCGTAACACCTTGCCAGTACCCCGACACCTTCCAGTGCCTCCCTCGCCCCATTTCACAATCCAACGGCCGATGACCTCACCCTTGTCGTTCAACGTCTCTGCAATTGTCTCCTCTTGTCCCGGAGCGCCAGCTTTTCCTGCTGTAACGATGTCCTCGTCAGGGGGTGGTAGTTGTATCGCCAGGGGCAGTTCCCATTTTGCGAAAGGACGGGTCGTCTCCACCAAGAAGTCTGAATCATAGACCCGAGTCGTGAGCTTCTTCAACGTCAGTGTGAGGGTCGTCATTTCGACCCCTTCGATGTCTTCGTTTTCAGCTGGGATGAGACGACGGAGGTCGACGACGTAGGGTGCGCCGCACCAGCCCACGAGCGCGGTAGAGATGCTACTGGTCGATATGGCGGTGGCCGTCAAAAAGATGCGCGCTGACATGGGAAGAGACGATTCAACGATGAAGAGGAACGGCGCCATGCCGAAGGTGAGGCCGAGCGAGGCGAGCGAGAATATTTTGAGACGACGAAACGTCTGTGCCAATGGACCATGATAGGGTGCGGGTTGACCGTCCTCTCGAGGGTTCAGCGCGCTGGCCTGTGCGCTGGCACCCTGGTATGCCCTAGTTGACCGGGACAATTTTCGAGAGGGCGGGGCGGTCAAAATCCGTGGTGCCGTGAAGCGAAGGCGTATCCAGCCAGAGTAATGTCCGCATTGACCGTTGACAGCGCCGAGCACAAAGTTGCGAAGTATTGCTCTTCGACATAGGCTTTGGCCAAGTGTCAGTGTCGTGTTGGCGAGCGACATCGGCGGGGGCTCGTTGTGGGCCTGCCTCGAACACGTCTTTGTACATATACGGCAAACACGTCTTGCCTTGCATATGGATGCACCCATCTACTACTCGAAAGCCGAGTTCATCGAAACGGTACGAGCGCGTCCTCTTTCAATAATGGCACTCTCTGGACGCGCTGAAAGGATACAGGTAACAAGGTCTCTCGGCGGGCTACTATCGCCGGTCCACAAAACATTATTCTTGGCGGCAAGACGATCATATCGAGTGGTGCGATCATCCGGGGGGACCTCAGAAGAACGGGGCCAGGGCATGCAGTAGTCATATCATTGGGCAGATACTGTCTAGTCGGGGATGGCTGCATCATGAGGTTCGGTAACACTCCGCTCCAACAGATCACTTATCACGCACAATGTTCCTCTCCGATAGGCCACCATATAAAACGTACCGCGGAAATTTCAATTATTATCCAATGAAGATTGGGGACCACGTTCATATTGGTGCCAACTCAGTCGTCGAGGCAGCGACTATTGGCAACCACGCCTTCATTGGAAAGAATTGCATCATCGTAAGCCCGCCGATTTGCTCGTCAACCTGATTCGTTCTCAAGGCCACTATTCAGGGAAAGTTCACAATAATCAAAGATTGTGCGCAGGTTGCAGACAACACCATCGTCCCACCCAATACTGTCATACCTGCCTTGGCATTGTTCGCGGGATCGCCAGGTTTGCACCAGCTTTTGCCATAGTAAAGTATTGTGAACGAGGATTATTCAGGTCGTTTCGTCCAAGATCTTCCTGAATCCACCCAGGAGATGGTAGAAGCGCAAACTAAGCAGTACTACAGCCGGTTTCAGCCCTTGGACCGATGAACTCATCTGGCTATTGCTTTCGCCCTGCCGCTCTCGTCACCAATCCGTATATTATGTTCTCTCTATTCATTTAATTGACACGTGGTTTATACACCGAGCATCGTCGCCACGCACACAGCACACTCGGCGAAGATTTCGCCTACAGCTTTACACGACACGGCCAGTACTCGCCCGCTTGTGATTGATATGTGTTCTGCATTAACTCCATAACTCGACTGAGCTGAGCCCTAGTCGGGCCTTGTGGCACAGTCTCGGTAATCGCCTCCGCCGCCGCGCTGCTTCCGAGTAGTGGGCTCAACAACCTGCCCTTTTATGTAACTGCATCGACAACGTCCGTCCACCAAATTTTGTCCGACTGACGAGCCCGATGAAAGGTCTCTGGTGAGTTCCGTCGAGGTCCTCGTTTTCATTCACCACGACGAAACCCGTGAGGCAATGGAGAATAGGCGTAACGAAGAACGTTTGGGGTGGTACATTGACCTCATCTCACTGTTCCTTAATACCGATGTGGCAGGATCAAGTCTTAGACTCTCACTCCAACCCATACACTGCTGTAACCCGATTTTCACCGGATCCCTGGACGGTTGATATCTTCAACGCATTTGGCTTGGAGCACAAGCATACACGAAGATCACTGGTAGGAATCATACTTATTGTTCAACTCAGCTAGGCAGAAGACAAGCAACCATAGCAGGACCGTCATGAGAGTACTCACGACCGAGGTATGTATCAAATCCTTCAACTCGTTATAAAAACCACGAGCAACACACCATTCGGGTTCTCAGAACCACTCGCTCTTCTTACTCTGGTGCATTTCTTCTTGAGTGCCTCTGTCTTCTTCAGCACCGTTCTCAGTGTATTTTCCGGACAGTCTGTTGGTTCCGTCTTGATCGAGGTTGACCCATTTGCCCAATGCCGGTCTCTCCAGGTGTTGGTTCTCCTGCAAGCGAGCTCTCCAACGGCCGCGAGCCCCTTGTCAACCACCAGCATAGGTGTTTTCAAGGTTGTAGAGCGGACGGGTGCCACGATCGAAAGCACGTTTGGCCTCAACGGAGCTCTCGGGATTCGGAGGGCGAGCTGGCATGCACCCAGCAAAGCTCCGTTAACATAGGAGGGTTTGAACTGCCTCGAACCTTGCGCGGGCTGAAATCGGCAGCTCTACAGTAATCGCAAGCCATCTGCAACCCATCGAGACGCAAGGTCTCGGCTTACGTCTCCGCTCTTCGCAATCGAACTCAAAGGGGGCCATACAATCGCCGATGGTTCTAGATTCTAAAAGGATGGAAGCGCCCGGATCAGTGCTCCAATTCGCGGCCACCAGATAAGCGTTTTTGTGATTGATAGTTCTTACAACCCGCGTGCTGCAACAGCATTTGGTGTGGGTCTTTGATAGGGTAGGACAGCTAAAATAGCTTGCACGAAGGCAATGATGGGTGGGGCAACTACCAATCAGTATGGCAAACAGAGATATAGAAGAAATCATGCTAGATTCGGGTGCATACATTCCTAAGTACATCCTTGAGCATCATACATGTTTCGAATGTGGGTCCATAAGTACTAGGCTGTTGATAACGTACTCCAATGTCAATACAAAAACATAAGGTAACATATATAATGTCCAGTATCAGCGTCCTGCACGTGCTGTTGGACTGCCTGGAACCATGACCCCGACCTTTTCTGGTCGCATGAACCCGTAGTCGTTCAGACAGAGACAAAGTTTCTTTGGTGTCAAAGGTTTCGACTGTGCGAACAGTTCTTGCAGTGACACCATACATGATGAGAAGTCAGTTTCACGCCTCGTCCCTAATACATCCCCAAAGGTTGTTTGAGCCTACAGAGCCGGGCGATCAGGACGCCAAAATGTGGGAGTGGAGCAAAAACTTACAAGTCGTTCAGTTATCCAATCGAGATAAGCTACTAACCGGTGAACGTTGTGGAGCGTTGTTTCCAACCCAGAAACGAGCGTTGACATTCCATTCTCGGCAAATAAAGCAGGATGACGAAAACCACTTTTCCACAACCAGGCGATTGATCCTCCATCGATACTCTGAGCAGTGTGATGGCCCGAAACAGAAGGCGATAGCTGTTGGCGAAGAACACGAAGCTGTTGCAACAGTGTTCTGGCGCGTGAACGTGCCGCAGAGTATTCCAAAAGGAGGTTTGACGTAGTGCGCCAGAATATAGCATGTAGATGTGCGTCCTGATGTTCTCTACGTACAGAGGAACCATGTCCGACCGTGGGCCCAGAGATGAGGTCACCCAGCTCTTCTAGAGCAAGAGTCAACTATAAGACGTGTCAGAGAACTTGGGTGTTCAAGCCAACAAAATGAACGTACGCTTCTGCCGATGAAGCTGCCAGGGGTAAAGTCTAGTAGAGAAGGATCGAGAAGCTCTGTCAAACTCGCCAACGTATCGACTTCCTGGACGAGCTGGGGTGACCCTGTAAGGTTTTGTCCAACGAGGACTCCTGGAATACTGGAGTCATGGCGTCATTGCCATGGTCCGTCATAATCGGCCAAAGGACTTACGTTGCTCGATGTGCCTCAAAGAAGGCGCGAAGAGGTAAACCGAGGTCGATGCTTAAAGACGACAGTGCCCTCGCGTGTTGGATTTGTTCTGAAAGAAATTGCAAAACAACGTGCTGTTCTCGATCTTTTGGTTCGCATAGCGAAGGGTTCACGTGGCAACGTAGAGCTCTCGTGGGGGGTGGAAGGAGAAATCGTGGTATCAATAGCGAGGGATGTGGTTGCCCAGGTTGTTCGGATACACACGAAGACTAGAGAATGTCGTTCAGCCGCCTTATTACCCGGGTGCCAATAGACGGGTATTACCCATTCCAGAAGTCCCCAGACCAATAAACAAAACGTGACGATTCCCGTGAGAGCTTGTGCAAGATCGCAAACCGAATAGAATAGGTTTTCGAAAACGAGGTCGAGCGAGCAAAGGTTGGCGCTGCCGAATAGTCCTTGTTTCGCGACTTCGCGCCTCCGACGGCAAGGGGGAGACCGAGGTTGATGTCGAGTGGGCGGACTTAGCGTAGAAGTCCTGTGCTGATGGACAGCGGTATCAAGGGTCAGCCTGCTTGCTGTCGAGCGGTAGGAAAGATCGGTGGGCGGCGTGGACGATGTTGGGCTACTCTCTGGTGAGGTCGGAGGTGTCGCAAGCGGTCCGCGGTGAGGCGTTAATCGGATGGGGGTTCGTGAATTCATGCCAGTGGTTGATAATTAGGGTGCTCGGCCCAGCTGCAGCATAAAAGATAGCGTAGAACTTGGGACTGAACCAGCCAGTCCTTTTGTGAGGATCGTCCTTGTCACAATACACGGATGGCGACGTGTCCGCGTATTTATGACTCCCTGCCGAGCTCACTCGTCCATATATACTGGACAAAAAGCTCGGGGTCCGGTAAAATCGGGTCGGGCTATCCGGGCATGAGAAGACTGTGCGAAGTACGTGAACATGGAGACGCGAAGCACTCTGGCTGTAGTGCTTATTGTGAAACCATGGGAATGGGAACGCATTTTGCGACGAACTCTGGAGCAGTCACATCGTGGGTTTGACCAAGACAATAACGTGCAACTCCATTACGTCTGGATACCATATTTGTTAAATTAACCCCTGAATGGCTCATTCCGTGCAAGGCATGCCTGGCCAAACCCGAACCCTTTTGAAGCAGCCGGCCGCAAGATGGTAAACACCCAAGCTGGGACGGGGACCCTCGTCTGTTGAAGCCGGATTGCATACTTTAGGCCGACAAAACAGAGGATAAACTAATGCAGTGGCAATATTTGTTTACCACTACCTTACTATGGTATTCATGTACTGTACAACATGTCCTTACATAAATACTACAGATAACCTCTACAGGACAGCAGCAAGTAACAATCGAGTGGGGTTGGCCATACTGAAATAACAAAGTGCTTAACTGGAATTCTTCGGCTGCTTCTCACCAATCCGAAGTGATGCGAGCACGGATTTACTCTTCTTGATTGCAAATGTTTTGGCAGGGGGGTCAGCAGCTTCAGTGTCAGAGGCCGGACGCCCTTTGGTCGGAGACGTAGCGAGGAAATTCACGATGGCGGCCCAGAGACTGTTACCGCTCATCTGAACTTCATCTTGCAAGACCGACTGATCGGCAATGCGAGCGAGTCTGCGGGATTCGTTTGTGTCGCGTCTGGAGACGATACTGCTTGGTGGCGGTCGTTCATCTGCCCAAGCCCAACCCCACGCCCCAGCAGACAATTCTAACCCATCCCTAAACGCTTGAGATGTCTCCTTTTGCTTTCCCAACGCGCGTCCATTCTGCGACTCCTGCAAGTGGGTGAGGTTTCTGTTAATGTCCTTTCTGGCGAGGTCTATGTTGCGCTTCCGCTCCTTTTCTATCGCCAAGGATTCCTTGGCGTATTTCTGGTCGAAAAGTGCTTTCCCTTCAAGATAACGACGCAAGGCCCTCTCCGAGAGCACTCCAATGATTGCTGGTGGTACATGCAAGGCATCGATCTCGTCAGCGGGCTCCAGGGGCCTGATTACGCCCTGAGTAGATACTCTCTCGCGGATCATGGCTCCCTTCCACGATAGAAGGCCCTGCAAAAATTAGAACATAAACACAAGACGTTAGTCCCACGCCACAAAATTCATGGCGTCACGCAGGTGTAAACTGCTACTTGGAAGCAACACCTACCTCGTCGTTGTAATAGACGTTTGTTTCCCCAGCATGGCGCATGTCACCCGTGTCCATCGCTGACACGCGTCGTCGCAATTTACGCGGGGTTCTAGGTTGTTGGTAGTCTTGGGGGGCCAACAACTTGCTGTCATCCTGTCGGGATGGCCGTTCTGAGGCAGACGTCAACAACGATGCTCGTACTGGCTTTGTTTTGAAGGGAAAAGAGACCGGCCAGGAGAATGATGGACGTAAATTTGACAGGTATGGGGCTGGTACGGGTGTCGACTCGTCGGCGGCGTCTGGAGACTCAACCCGGGTAACCGGCGAGTTGCCGACAAGATCACCAGAGAGGAGGCGGAAAACTTGTCGGGTAGGTGTAACATCGGGGGATTCCTCGCTCACGGGACTGTTGAGAAGGGGTTGTAGAGTTGATGCAATCACTTCCGAGGAAGTTGGTGTAGGTTTCACCGGTTGTAACGTTCCCGTGACATACTTCGTGAAAGTGGCGATAGCACGATAACTGTATTTTCCTGGGGTTGTAAAAGGGAAGAGGATTGGCAGAACATGCGCGGTATCTGTGAGATGATCAGCCCGTGTTGCATTTGTCCGTTCGCTGTCTGCCCACCATCATAGACCTGGAGGTGAACCTGCGTGGGCCCATGACGATCTTCTATACCCACCAATGGTGGGTACAATGAACGGGTGTCATCCCTCAAGGGAAACTTATTAGGGTGCGCTGCCTTGTGCGCTCTCGATATGGAAAATGAATACTCAGTTGTTAACCCTTCTCCTTGACGGCAACAACGAACTCACGAGTAGATAATTTCGTCCCTGAGCACTTCCTTGTCGCTCGCAATGATGAATAAAGGGGGCAACCCGCCCAGATACGAAAGCGCGGGACTGACGAGAGGATGTCCAAGCAGGCTATTCTGAGTGTAGAGCTGGATTTGTGAGTCTACCTTCAATTTATCCCCTGACTTCGTCTCGAGAAGGATCGTTTGATTCTCTCTTTCGTCGATTGGGGGTAGTGAAGCGGTAGCCCCAATACCTATAGGCATATCACCTAATATCGATTGCCCATTGTCGCAGGTGAAGATATGCCCCGAATTATCCAATGCATTCTGCACAAGTTTCGGAGCAGCTTCTTCGCCTCTGGTCGCAGCGACGGTGACACGGACGATTTGTCGAATTTTCTGACGAAGCCCAATATGAATTCTGCGTGTCATCTCCTCTGACGGAGGGGGCCATAAAGCGCTGGGTTTGTGGAGAGACAGCCCATACTGCGGAAGAACATCCTGTCGGGCGCGTGAGCCAACGCGATAGCACGATGAGAGAAAGTCAAAGTCACCGTAGTAGTATTGGTGTGAATGCTCGGAAAAGAGTGAGTTAGATCACACCACGGTGAGACCAAAACACCACCAGCGGGCAGTGGCTGGCTGGTATCGCGCAGCACTTGAAGTAAAGCAAGAGTAAGCCCCCCTCCCGCCGAATCACCCGCGACCACGATGTGCGACGGTTTTAGGGGTCGGTGTGTTGCATCAGGAGGAGGTTTGATCAAATACAAGTCTACGGCATCGTCAGTGGTAGGTCTTTGTAGGCAACCCAATGAAGGCACTAACAGGCTGCAACCAGATCCTGAAGTGCACAAGGAAATGGATATTGTGGAGCAAGACGGTAGTTGACCGCTAAATCTGTTCAGCTATTATGAAAGTAAAATGACTTCATAAGGACCCACCGAACACTCGACCTTTAATCTTTCTCGCCAAGCGCTGAATGCAATGTCTGTGCGGTGGGGTCTATCGAGCATCAAATCCAGCAGGGTGCGAAATACATACCTCTCCTGATCGAGACTTCCAAAGTAATAGCCCCCTCCGTGAATGTATAATATACAACGTAAGTCATCCACGTCTTCGTCATCGATGTTACCAGGGGGTGGAATTGAGGAAGGTGAAACGTTGGCAGTGTCCTGCGAGGAATCACTGTTGCCTCCCTTCTTTTTCTGAAAAGCTTTCTGACGTTTCTTGATCTCATCCCAGTCTTTCCTGGCGGTCACCCACTCCCCAGCAATTCTGCGGAACCATAAATCACAGTCCTAAATATCTCGGGTCCGGCTTACCCAGTGACACCACGTACTTGCCACCATTTGATTCCGCCCACAAGAAAAGACGCATGCTCCTCGCCGCCAAGAGCCTGGATGAGCAACGTAGCTGCCTCATCACAACATGACATCGGAACAGTGATCCGCACGACATGGACCCACGGAGGAGAAGGGGTTCGGGTGTTAGAAAATGCTTGGAGGTCTTCAACTGAATGACTATGCGGTGAAATGTAAATCGTGCAACGTCGCAAGGGTTAATTGCTCACTGGGTGGCGACGCGGAAGAATCTCTAAAAGTGCTGTATTAAAACTACACCGAAGACGGGTGTATGGGAAGACATGCCTTGGCTATGTTAAACGCTTCGTCGTAGAGGAGCTCGTCCTGTCGAAGTTGAGTGCCAAACGGGGGATCATCGCCCGCTTTTTCTTTCCTTACACGATCGAAGTAATGCTTGAGAAGGGTATCTAAAGCCACTGGACCAAGCTCCAGGCCAGCTGTGCGAGTAAGGGAGTTGGGCATCTGGGGGATATGGATCCAGGATACAACGATGATTCGAAAGCAGAGTTTGTGAGCGAGTTCAAAGATCCCGCAGCTATGGTCAGGCCGTGTGCATGAATTATGCTCGAGCGGTCATGTACACTGCCCAATATCCTGTGTGACTTGAAGTTGCGAGTCAGGCTATACACATGGCAGTATCACAGCCGCGAAAAAGTCCTGCTGCGATGTCTACTACTGCTCGGATCGCTCATTTCCAGCACGTGACGATCGGCTCTCGCCACAGGGATTCCAATCGACTCAACTGCACGTGATTTACATGATCCGAGTCGGCACAGCTGCATTCATAAAAGGACAACTTACGGATCTCCTCCAGCTGCTTCATCCAAGACATGCATGCCCTGTCAAAGACAGCGGGTGTCGGTCACGGTGCGGCCATCACTGCCCATCAACCCGTCAAGAGGCGCGATAACTTCAAAGATATCGCAGACAGCACTTTGAGAGCTATTGAAGCGGGCTCCATCACCCTTACCAACAACTATCTTGACTTGGCCGCGAAAGTCAGGTTCTCTAATCACAATACCCGCTATTATCCACCCGACGACCCCTCCTCCTCTAGATGGGCTTCGGACGTGCCAAAGCTACCCCCGACGAAGACCGAGATCTCGATTTTAGAGATCTCGACGCTTGATGGTGCTCGCCTCCTATCTGACACCATATCCCAGTCGAACAGCCTTGGCAGAATCGCAGTGCTTAATTTCGCCTCAGCCACTCGCCCAGGCGGTGGGTTTCTTGGCGGTTCTCAAGCACAGGAAGAATCTATCGCAAGATCCTCCACGCTATACCCTTCCCTCATGACAGACACTGCCCAGCAATTCTACCAATTGCACCTACGAGATCGTCGGAGCGGATTGTACCACCACGCAATAATATACACCCCATCTGTCGTCGTGTTTCGAAATGATCCCGGAGATTGGGTGACGCCCTTCGAAGTAGATATCCTCACCAGCGCTGCGGTCAACGCGGGTGACTACCGGAAGAAAAACGGTGCACATGCAGATCGCTCCCAAGTTGAGGGCACGATAGAGTCGACGATGAGGGAGAGAATGGGCCGGATACTATCACTGATGGAACAACAGGGGGCGAAGAATATTGTTCTAGGAAGCTTTGGAACGGGAGTGTTCCAGAACAGCGTGCAGGTGGTGGCTAGGATTTGGGCAGACCTGTTGACGAGCAAGGGTGCGAGATACAGGTCCTCGTTTGATCGCATCGTATTTGCAGTTCTCGGAACAAGCACGTTCACCACCTTCAAGCAATCGTTCGAGAATTCAACCAGATGACTTACGGGTACCGGCGTCGATCGTGATTAGCGACCAAGTTGGAAAAGAAGCCATTCACTTCACTTGACGCCCTTGACCAGATCAAAATTCTCCGTCGACCAAGTACGGGGATCCTGGGCGTTCCATTGGTTATATGTGGTGACGCGATTATATACTTTCAGTTTTTCCCCATCTCCATCTTAGACGCAGTCTAGTATGATTTGGTTGTTGCACTCGTTCCTTGTTGTCCAAATTCTTACTTATTTTACCCATGCTATGATCCGAGAGCCCTTTTTGTACATGTAGCGTTTTTCTTTGTCCTTGACTGACCTCTTTCCTTGTCTTTCTCGACTTGGCCGGGAAGCATGTGCTTTACTCAGGTAGGCAAATTGAAACGTGCGTCCGAGTCAACCTCTGTATGAGCTCATTATCATGCGGCATGATGAGAAGGTTCTGACCGCGTCACCGTGAGCCAGCACGTACACTAATTCGAGACTCTGCGGCTCGGTGAGTCAATCAACGAACGTCCACGGGTCTCGGTCCTATTACGTGTGGATCGGACGGTGAAGATGCTCTGCGTCCGGAAGTTCTAGACCGCGTTTGCGAAAGAAATCTCACCGGAGATGAGAGAACCGAGGGATAGGATGACGTCCACTTGGCGGATCGAAAGGCACACCGCCCTCGCAATGCGCCAGAGCACACCGGCGACGGACCCCAATTTCCTCCGCAGCATATCTGGATTATCACCGCACTGCGCTAGAGATATGGCGGGATTTGAACCTTCTACAGGTGTATCCGGGTCACGGTTGTCCCGTTACCACACCTCCATTCTACGAGGTCGGGAGAGCAATATCCGGTATGATACCTCCCTGATGGCAACCGCACCACGCCCGCATACTTATGATAAGCAGGGTTCACTTATCCGCCGCATCAAGGGATCAAAGGGTCCACGACGTACTCGTACGACATTATTTACATCCTGTCTCAAGATCTTGACTTTGATGAGTGTGATCCGAGACAGTTTCAAGGTTGACGCCGTGCGCAAACACAAACCAAGATGGATAAATCGACACGACTTTTGGGTGCACCCTGATACGAGACTTACAGTTGGCTGCCGTGATGCAACGAGAATAGGATGGGGTGCACATATGGCAGGTCGCGAACCCGCAAAGGAGCTATGATATGATCCCCGAGATAATTTGATTTGGAAAACGAGTATTCAAAAAGAACAAGGAGTCGTGGGTCAGAAAGGGATGGCGCGCGGAGTAGTGACGCTAGGTCGACCAAGTAATGTGGGCACAATGGGGCCACCACCGCGCTAGGACTTCTGTCACTGTTGAGGTCGGTCCAACCCCCACTGGCACGACGTACGTTCTGGTAAGGCACTTCATCTTGTTGCCAGCTCGGTTGAGCTCATCAACAGATGTGTCAGACACCAGATATTTAGGTAGCTTTCTTTGCGCCCGCAAGGCTCGGCCCGTCCTGCACGAAGGAAGAATGTGAGGGAAGTTAGCAAAGAATGTGCCATAGAGTCTGACTCAGACTCACCCCTTGATGCTTTAACAAATTTGATTATTCTGGTCAAGTTCAAGTTGATCAATCACTGTTGGGCGCCCTCAACATGCGGCACTTTGCCAACTAACTCCAGGCCTGGTCCTGTGTATCTTCTTCCTCCGAACAGCGTCGTAACGCAGGATTTCCTCACAGTCTGGCCTAGCTGCCAGTTGCACAGTCCAAGGCGAGAGTCGGTTTTCGAGGAACTCGGATGAGACGGCGGCGCTGATGCATGCTCAACTCAAAGACCTGAAAGATTTGAGCAGACTTGGGTTGAGCGCGACTAATCAAGAGCTAACTCAGTCGTGCGTTAAGACAACGGACTTGATGTGTTATTCACCTAATCAAGAGCTAACTACGAGTTCTTAGCATGAGTGAATAGACTATATAAAGAAGGGGCTTACCTCAGTCGTGCGTTAAGACAACGGACTGAGGTGTTCGACTACAAAAAGGTCTGACTTATATACGTTAGGTAGAGAGTTGATCACATGGCTTTCGGATAGATCAACTGAGATGAGAAATGAAAGTACTGTATCGTACGATAATATAAGCGAGAGACGGACGTGAGACGTAGCACGCGAGCCCGCCGACATCGGTGATGCGGCCGTGGCTGCGCGTGCGCTTGCTTTTTCTAACAAGACCTTATCTCTGTGATTCGCAGAACTGGTCAACATGTTCTTGATGCCGGTAATCATGCGGACATCTGACTCGGAGAGTACATTGATCCCAAGCAGGGAGCCCACAAGGTAGTTTCGCTGGATCGATCATCGTCATGCTCCGGGTCAAGGTCGTCATCAAGGTTATCAGAAGTGCCTTCACCGCTGAAGAAGTGAAGGAGTTTAATAATGTCAGTGGGTTCGTGACAAGCAACCCTTGTATCAAGTTTGAAATATATTATATCGGCGCCTTGCACAGAAACTCCTTCGAGAAGCAAGGTTTTGGACTGCGCTGGTTCACGAAAATATCGTACCGTTTCTTGGGACCATGACTACTTCAGACGTCTCACGCCATTCAGCTCCTGCAATAGCGTCACCTTATTACAAAATGGAAGCTTGAAAAAGTACATGACGAACAACAACCTTGCACTTTGCGGCAAAATGGATCTGGCAAAGTCATCAAAACAATGTCACCATGACCAGAGGCATTCAATGTTGTGTACGGTTATTCTAGGTTGCCAGCGGTATGGCCATCCTGCATGGCCGCAGGATTGTCGACGGTGACATCAAACCAGTATGTTATATCTCGATCGTGATCGCGACCTCATTTCGTGGCTCGAAATACTTACAGGGAAATATCCTGATTAGCGATGGTGGACAAGCAATCTTAACTGACTTTGGTCTTTCGATCGTGTTGGAAATGTCGGGGTTTACTGCGAAGAACACACCCGGTACTTTGCGATACATGGCCCCTGAACTTTTGGCCGAGCCGACCACTTCAGAAGCAATCCGACCTACACCTGAATCTGATGTATGGGCATTCAGAATCACGGCGACGGAGATAAATCTCCCAACAAGACTGCCCTCTCCCACCATCTCTGAAGCATCACTTTTCCAGATTTTCTCGGCAAAGCAACCATACCACGATCTTCCGAGCGATGCCGCGGTGCTGATATGTTACCAAAAGACATCGGAGGATGAAATACAATGATTACGGATCCGACATTAGAGAAAGTCTGTGATGTTTGTTAGAGAAATGTTGGAAACAGAACCCTGACGAGAGGCCCTCGATAGATGAGGTCAAGCGCTTCGTGGACAAAAAGAGGAGTAGCTACTCGTAAGACAAGTAGTCGACGACTACAGCGACGGTGATCTATAGCTTGTGTCTATACCCGATAACGTGTCCCTCGTCTTCGAGAACGGCCTTTGCGAGGTTTCCCACTACAGGAAACACTCGAATTTGGATGTGCGCGCGTTCCGAACTGGCTTGTCGTCTAGCAAACCTGGCTGCGATTCCCTGCGAGATAATCGCCAGCTACAATTGTGTTGTAGACAATGGTGTGGAGAGGCTAACAAATAGGCTCACTCTGAAAAGCATCCAACTACGGACAAAAATCATCTCATTGATCGGGTATGCTTGATTGGCGAGGCGACAATATTCACGTTCTAGGTCTTCCAGTGGTATCGGCACGTCCTTTGTCGTGTTCTTGAACGCCTTGAGGAGGTTGAATTCCTTGAATAGTGGATCGTCGGGAAGATCTTTGGGATCGATCGTCCATGGTTGGGTGAGATTGCCAAGGTCTGCGAACTGAAACCTAATTTATGTCCTAGTTATAACGTTCATACAGGGAACCTACCGGGCTACCGAGAGTGCATAACTCCCAGTCTAATATCCCGATTACTCTATTCTGGGACGGATGAAAGATCAGATTGTCGAGTTTATAATCTCCATGGACAATTCGCAGCCCAGTTTTCTTCTCGTCTGGGAGATGATTCCGGTACCAGTTGACCAACCCATCGAAAAATGGTATCTTTCCAATCGATTTTCCAGTATCAACGTCGACAGCCTGTGCCTGCGCCTCAGAGACACGGGACAGGGATTTGATCTGGCGGGGAAAGTAGTCCATGGATGGTCCAAAATCAGCGAGACCTATGTCAACGGGGTCGAGGGAGGCCAGCGCAGCCAGTGCCTGTACAGCGGAAATCCAACTAGAATAGGCTCTTATTCAACAACATGGCAGGCTACAAAAGTTTACTTGCCATTCACGCCGGACATTCTGTGATACCTCGAACATCCTCACGTCGGTGAATATCCGACCATCCAGATACTCCATGATATAAAAGGGAGTTCCAATGACATCAACGTCCTCGTACAGGGCATACGGTGTCGGAACAGGGACAACCTGCCAAGGTTTCGTGGTTGACTTGGTATTGTGCTTGTGAAGGGCGCTCAGAATTCGGTATTCGCGCTCAATTTGATGAGCAGTGGAGGACAGTAGTTGGCCAGCGGGTTTCTTTCGCAGGACGAAACGCTTCTGTCTTTTGAGTCATGAGAGATTATTGTGCGGAATGGGATGACTCGTGACACAAACCTAGCATCAGTCAGGAAGTAAGTGGGATTGGACTAGTCTCAGTTGTGGTTCAGTGGCCAGTCGAACACCGAGCGAAGCCGACCAGACATACCTGTCCAAACTAGATGCAAGTTAGCCACAGGTCTACTTGAGACTCAACCTGAGCATACTTTGAATTGCTGGACCTCTACGGGTACACTAACGGCTGGGACATGAGCGTTGAGATACGCATTCAGTTTGTCGATGTCAATGTTTGCGCGCACTGCTCCGTATTCCCCACCGATTCGATTGGGAGAACTGTTCGTCATCGTACGGACGCAAGCGGCGACCGGGTGAGAAATCTGAACTACGCGGCAATACACACGGTTAGATTACCCGGTGTTTCAGCAGCAACAACTACTGTATATGCAACAAACGTCCCTCGAACGGTTCCCGCCAGAGCACCACCAAGTCCTATCCCCACCCGATTCCATGTTACGAGGGAGATTTTCTGTGCGTTATGTGGCTCGAACACGCAACGTGGGAGATTTTGCGTAAGTGAAATGCTGACGTAATCTCACCGAGGGTCTAAAAATTTACGCCAAAGTTTTCTCCCTCACTTCATTCTCTTCCTCCATGTTCACTGCAGCTCGTTCTCTCCGCGCCGCCGTTGCTCGTTCTGGCAACTATGCAGTACGTCTTGTCTCGTTTCATCTGCTCTATTCTCATGTATTCGCTTCCAGGGCATTCCTCGGTCCTTGATCGCGAGGAACATGAACACCAAAATCAATGGTGTGTGGTTTCTTACCTCGGGTATTGGTTAGGTCTCAGCTAGGTCCATGCTAGGCCCCGTCGTGGGCATCGATTTGGGTACGACGAACTCATGTGTCTCCGTCATGGAGGGGAAGTCGTCTCGTGTCATCGAGAACTCTGAGGGTGCCCGGACAACACCCTCTGTCGTGGCCTTCACGAAACATGGAGAGCGTCTGGTTGGTCTTCCCGCCAAGCGGCAAGCGGTCGTCAATTCCGCCAATACTGTATTCGGCTTCAAGCGCCTGATTGGTCGTCAGTTCAAGGACAAGGAAGTTCAGGACGATATGAAGCACTGGTGAGTGCATACGTCACACGAGATTTTGCTTCGTCTCACCCGACATGTAGGCCATTTGAGGTTGTTCCCAAGACTGACGGTCGCCCAGCGGTTCAGGTTGAGAGTGGTGACAAGACACAGCAATTCGTCAGTAGACATCCCCTTGACCATGACGTGTACTCACCCCGCTTACAGTCTGCGGAAGAGCTCTCATCCATGGTACTTACAAAGATGAAGGAGACCGCAGAGCAATATCTCAACAAGAAAATCAAGTATGTTTCGTCATCAGGCATCCGATATGACAATACTAACATTATGCGTTCAGCCATGCTGTGGTCACCGTGCCCGCATACTTTAACGATGCACAACGGCAGGCTACAAAGGATGCTGGTCAGATTGCCGGTCTCGATGTGCTTCGTGTCATCAACGAACCCACTGCTGCCGCTCTCGCTTATGGCCTCGACCGCGCAGATTCGTCCATCATTGCCGTCTATGATCTTGGTGGTGGTACTTTCGATATCTCGATATTGGAGATGCAGAAGGGTGTCTTCGAGGTCAAGTCAACCAACGGTGATACTCACCTCGGTGGAGAAGACTTTGACATTGCCCTCGTTGACTATATCCTGAAGGAGTTCCAGAAGGAGTCGGGCATTTCTCTCACGCAAGATCGGATGGCCATCCAGCGTATTCGTGAGGCTGCAGAGAAAGCTAAGATCGAGCTATCGTCGACGACACAAACGGAGGTCAACTTGCCTTTCATCACTGCCGACGCGTCGGGTCCCAAACACATTAATCTGAAACTCAGCAGAGCCAGCTTCGAGAGCCTCGTTGACAAGCTTGTTCAGCGCACCGTCGAGCCTTGCAAAAAGGCACTCAGTGATGCCGGTGTGAAAGCTAGTGAGGTCAATGAAGTGATTCTGGTTGGTGGTATGACTCGTATGCCAAAGGTCGGTGAGACCGTCAAGAACGTCTTTGGTCGGGAGCCGAGTAAGGGCGTCAACCCTGATGAGGCGGTTGCTATTGGTGCCTCCATTCAGGGCGGTGTTCTCGCTGGCAATGTCACTGACATCCTGCTCCTCGATGTTACCCCGCTCTCACTCGGTATCGAGACCCTTGGTGGTATCATGACGAAACTCATCAACCGCAATACTACCATCCCTACGAAGAAGTCGCAAACGTTCTCGACTGCTGCTGACGGTCAAACCGCCATCGAAGTCAAGATCTACCAGGGTGAACGTGAGTTGGTTCGGGACAACAAACTTCTCGGCAATTTCAACCTTGTTGGTATTCCTCCCGCCCCGAAGGGCGTACCTCAAATTGAGATCACTTTCGACATCGACGCTGGTTAGCTTTGATGACCGATTATTGTTCGATGTTTGCTGACTACTTTTTAGACGGTATTGTCAATGTCTCTGCCAAGGACAAGGCAACCGCGAAGGATCAATCAATGACCATTGCTTCTTCTTCGGGTCTCAGCGACAAGGATATCGAGCGTATGGTATCAGATGCTGAGCAGTACGCTGAATCTGATAAGGCTCGTCGTGCTCTCATCGAGGAGGCAAACAAGGGTGAATCTGTTTGCGCCGACACGGAGAAGGGTATGTTTATAGTGATCGCGGCACGACAAGATGCTTATCGTTGTCCGTTTAGCTATGAACGAGTTCAAAGATCAGCTTGATGCCACGGAGAAGGACAAGGTCACCAAGCTTGTAGGTGAACTCCGTGAATTGGCGGTCAAGGGCCAGGCCAGCGATGCTTCGGTTACTGCGGACCAGATTCGGGAAAAAATTAACGAGACCCAGCAAGCATCGCTTGGCCTTTTCCAGAAGGTCTACGAGAAGCGCAATGCTGAGAACGCACCTTCTGAGCCCTCACCAGAAAACAAGGAAGAGAAGAAGGAATAAATTTTCTTTGTTTTTCCTCTTGGCTTGTTGATCCCCTCTGCTTTATCTTGCTTTGGCCTACTCGCCGTCCCTTCTTTTGCGCTTATCCACACTCCTCCTATCTGCACTTACACGACTTCCACATCGCATAGACCATGAGAAAAGTACCACTCATAAGTACTCTACTATGTCCTTTATTGTCGACATAAACCTCCTCTTTATACACTCGAGGAACACCCCGCTCAATGCATCTACTTCATACATGGATTGATTGATGAGATGAGAGACGAGTGATCGTTTGATATTAAAGACTATGCAAGTCGGACGCTGCCGCCTGAGACCTAAGTTAGCCCCAACATGTATTCCCATCCTTGCCAAGAATGCCGACGCACGGTGTATCATATCATCCCTGATACTAGTCAGGCCATCGCCAAACTGGACGATATTGGTATGTAGCCACTCGGGTACCACTGAGCACCACCAACTATCCTGCTGATGCGTCTTGAGGTTCCAACCTGTATGGCAGAGTCATGGCCTTTAGATCTAGAATGATGCCCATTTGTTATGCCATGGGGTTGAGCAGTCGGGCCGTCCTCGGCTTGATGTTGATGTCATGTGCTGGGCACTCGACTTGGAAACGGTGAGACAGTCATTTTTGGCAACCCTGCAGATACGGTCGGATACGCGAAAGGATAAGTTATCCCTTGTTCGGGTTTCTTCCGAGAGTCTCAATGGAGCTGAGGTAGGTTTCTGATGAGCAAGAGGTCACTCCCATAGTTGAGTTCAACAACACAACCTGTTACTTTATGCAAACAGCGGATTGGATATCAGCGCAGATGGAACGCGTATGCGGCGGAAAACAGGAATGATGGGCACCGATAGGCAAATAGAGATCCACTGGTCGAACGGTATGCTATTACTCCACAAAGTAGTCTCCTGTAACGCGAGACCTGTCCGTTGATGAGTCAGATAACCGGACTCAAAGGTCTGTAGAAAGTGAGAGTGTCAGATCATTGGCGAGTCTCGGAGATGCATGCCCTGCAATTGAGTATTCAGATGTTTAGACTCCATGCGTGATCATACTGTATCCTGGCAGGTTGAGGGGCATCAAATACACGACCAAAGCCTCCGCGGACTTGTCCGCCAGTTTTTTTCGTCGTATTCTGCGATATCATCTAGAGAGCAAAGGCGCCCTTGTTCGAGGAATAGAGTTCCTCGGGCAGGGTCGCGACAGCCACACTGGTGGGAGCTCGATGGCGAAGACCTGCAAAACATGCGTTGGTCACCAGAGCCGAGATGAAGTTGTTGAATTGCCAGGTATCGGAGCTGTGAAGCATATCGGGGATCGTGACTCGCAACATTGACTCGAAGCTGGAACATACTTGACGAGGCAAGAATATAGCCCCATCGAGTTTGCACTCTTCTGCGGGCACCTCTCCTCATTTCCCTCGTTTGGTGCACTCAGTATCGACAGCAAATACCGCTGGGTTGGTTTTGCGGTACATGTGCATGAGGTCTAGCTAGATCTGAAAATGGAGGCTGAACATTTGCGTCCTGAAGATCACTGATGCTCGTGCGAGGCTGGGTACTTGACGTGTTAGAGGCTAGAAACGAAGTTCCTGGTGAATGACCCCACAAGCGAACTCAAAGTTCCAATAGACTGCTACGCTTGGGGTGAGTGCTTCGAAGTTCCAAGACACTTTGGTCGGCGAGTGGAGATCAGACAGCTTTCCCGGTTGCTTGAAGTGGGTTTAAAGACAGTTGCCAGGTTGTTCAAGGAGGTGTCTTGAAGGAGCCGCGAGCGAAGTTCCAGTGGGCTTCGGTGGAGGCACTTCGAGTGCCCCGTTAGGGTCGGGAGGCCTTCAAAGGGGCCCAAAGTGTGTATAGAGAGATTCCCCACTTTGTTCAAAGGGACGTCTCGAAGCCGTTCTTCCGTCTCCCTGCGCCGTCCGGGCCCCACCGCAGAAGAAAAGTGAATTCGAACCAAGTCATTACTAGGAATTCACTGAAGGCGGGATGAAAGAGTCGATTTTGTATCCTTGGATCCGTTCTAGACCCTGCCCGACCGCCTGGACCGAGGATACCACGATATGGTATCTAGACATTCCGAGCCAGACGCTTTCCATCAAACAACGTTCATCGGATGCTCTCCTTAGAGCTTGTCCGACGCAAATTGGCAACCATCCTGTTCTGATGGCGATGATATTATGACCGACAGTCCCTGGATTCCTTCAAGTTGGCTATGTTCTCAAAAATATTGGGGGGGGGTTCGTCACACTCGCGAATCGTGGACGGTGATACGGATGGCTGCCCACTGACAGGGGAAGTGCCGTGGAGCATAGGTGCCGCGTACCCATGATTCATACTGGGCCCATTTCGCCCGTGGTCACTTCGAGTCTTCGATCATGCAGCCCGCCGTTTGATCATCCACGACTTAGTCGGACCATAACGACAGCCACCTCCAAAGATTCGCACACGTGGTCCGACTGCATGATTCACTGTTCGACAACGCCACAAGCCAACCCACGTTCGTGGGTAAAGGTGTCACACCCCGAACTGCTCTCCCCTCCCCTCTCTGGCTCCCCTCTGTTCAACCCGCATACGCCGCACCGGCGCCATGTTCACCTACCTGTTCTCTCTCGACCATCGCTTCTCCGTGCTTGACGTCGTCAGCAGCTCCTTCAGCCAGATGGGCGACCGTGCAGACGCTATACCGACTCGACCGCCGTTCGTCCATTCGTGCTGGCGGGTCCGGATTATCCTCCGCACGTTCAAACTCGAATGGGAGGACCACCGCTCTGTCGATGGCAACGGGCAGACCGCGATGACGACCGCGTATCATGACGAGACAGATGACGAACTTCGACAACGGTCGGAATGCGCCGGAAAGAGAATAATTTTGCTGTGCCCTCGGATGAGACAAACTCGTCGTGATACGAGAATCGGACGCACATCTGGGATGCCGAGACTGAGACCTACAGATCCATACGCCGAGACTATCTCAAAAACTGGCAAGTATCGTCGTTTGATGAGCGGTGTTTGCAGCAAATAATTATTCGACGTACAGATCGAGAATATGTTGAACCAGCCTTGTATCTCTGGATTGATCAAATTGTCCTTCTAACGATTGAATGTTCAGACGCAGAAACCAAACGAATCATCGGATACATCACGCACCTCTATGATGCAGATAAGGAATAGGGCGAGTGCCAGCCACCACATATCTTCGACGGGTATCTCAAAGAGATTAAGCGCGCGAGATAAATCAAAGACGCACCGAAAGAAAGCTGATGGCGGGCGTGCATCGTTAGATAACGACCCCACATCGTCATCCGTGAGTCATCAGTCTTGAACGCTTGCTCCGCAGCAGACAACTGGTCGGACAAGTGGAATATCCCTAGTGATTGCTCTTCATACACGTTTGTAGAACGCACGCTGAATGGACCTCAGCAAAGTCCATGCTCCGACAGCGATAGAACCCACCTCATTGCAATTGGGTCTTAGTCCAAGTCGTTTGTCAACAGTCCTTCAGGGTTCAGGGAGCAGGGTATACGCACATACGCTAATGTACATCATGATTACATACATGACTCTAGGAAACGATGAGCAAGTTAATTGTAGCATACGTGGGGTGCAGACGTACTTGACAGCTGGAGCCAATGCGGCAACCTGAACGACGGCAAACCCCGATGCACGGACGTCGGTAGCTTGTAGTAGCCCTGCTGCAAATCGAGTTCCTAGCGGAATCGATTCTATTTCTGGGTTTCCAATGTCAAGAACCATGAAACAAAAGAAATCGATGGAGCTACAATGCGCTCGGTTAGCCGGGCTCCCTTGACTCGAAAAAGCAAAATGATCACTTTAGTAATATTAGAACAGACAGGAGAAACCATGTCTGATGAGGCGGAAATAGATATACGAAACAACGTCTTGGGTGATCGAGGAGAAAACGCAGGGTTTCGTAGAGGCGAGATTGAGTGGGTATAATTTTCGCGATGGTCCAGCTTCACTCACTCTAAGTAGTGCAGCTGTGATGAAAAAAAGCATGCTCACATCATGATTCGTAAGCTGAACTAAGGGTCAACCAAGATCGGTGTACAGGAATGATTGGCTTACAAGATAGGCTTGACTCGGAAAAGAGCGGTGGACAGGGTTACTACTTCGTCGTACCGTCGACTAGAACAAAAAAGCAAAAGGAACTCACGAATCCTGTGTTCCCAGCTAAAATCAAGAAGACCATGAAGAATATCATCGGGTAAGCTGTTTGAAACGGAATCATGGACTGGTCCACGAGGGAAAACCCAGTGTTGGTGTATGTTGAAATGACCTGGAACAGAGAAAACCTAGCGTGCCCGGTCCCGTCGGCCTGGTCAACATCGGCCGAAAGCTTTAAACCAGACTCACCATGTGCTTGCTACTGGGCGGATCAACGCAGGAGGAACAAAGTCACTAGCCCACCTTGGCATGGCCATGTAGGGGGCGATAACAACAAACGCGATAAGCTGGGTCCCGAGATGATACTATGCATAACATGGCAGAAATCATCAATAAATATACAATCTTTGCATCCAGGAAACTCACTAGCGCCACCAACCACAATAACGCATTCAAACCGCGATACTCTACGCCTCCTAGTTCTTCCAGCTGTTCGTTGGTGAGCATCTCAAAAGCAGAGTTGCGGCCCACGATTGCGTCAAAGGAGATGTAAGGAACAGGCTTGGAGCCTTCTGGTATGTTTCCGGTAGCTCCGCTTCTTCCGGAGATGGATGCCGTCCGTCCTAGTTCTCCCCCCGAGAGCGCCGTTGCGGCCGGAATCGTCACAGTCCTTCGAAGGCGGTTCGCTGCGCGGGGAAACAAACGCCGGAACAACATGCCAAGTAACTCGTGTGGCATAGGAAATCCGCCAAAGCCGGTGTGGCTAGCGCGTGCTCGTTCGGGTACCGCCTGATTGAATATCTGTTGGGATGTATGTAGGGAGGGGTTCCGCGTCAGCGATATTTGTGACTGCCCTCCCGCGCTGGGGTATCCGTGAGAATACGAACTACTACGCAAGGGTTGCTTTCTGGTAAATTCGTTGATAGAGGGATCTCGCGCGCTTTCACCCGGCCTGCTTGCAACCGGTGTCAATGGTATGTAGTGACGAGTTACAGTTTGAGCGAATTCGATGGTCGTCGAGCGAGGCATTCCGATGGAAGTAGGGGACAACTGGGGCGAAGTACTCGAAACCGCGCCAGAATCAGACGGACCCAAGCCGGCTAGGGGGTGAGGGACATCAGTGTATAATCCAAAAGGGGGTGAGCGAACTAACAAGAGGCCGGTTGATCGATTCTCGGAGTAACTGGGCTATGGGAAGCCCCCGCAGCGTCAGTGCCCATTATATGACAATCCCAGGAATAACATACACGTTCGAGGGTACCTGGGTGCCCTCTGCCTGTGTGCGTTCTATGGGATTGCTCGGCGGATCAACGCTATATTTGGCCCGAACTGGAGACGATTGTCCAACCGGTGGCCCCTCCTGTCCACCACTCCCCAGCTTGGAGGAGAGCCGTTTAAGTGGCGTAGTAATTCCTTCACTAATCCACCCACTCGGGTTGATATGTTTCGGCGGTGCATCCATCCTGCGAATCATATCCGTCCTGAGCTTGTGCGATCCACTCTCCTTGGGCGTAGGTGACCAATCCTCGCTGGTATATTTTTCTGACACGGGACTCGGGCCGTTTCGGCGACGAAGTGATGTCGAAGGCCATGTGAACTTGCGCCCTCCGGTGGCACTAGTCAGCCCGTGGGACTGCCCGAACTGCGCATTGTGTACCGCGCGGCGCGCAGTCTCGGCTTGAATGATATAGTCAAACCTTTTCGCAAAGAAATGCCTGCATTTCACATCCCGTTTCGTCAGCGCGTGAATGTTGGCGAGCAAGCCGAACTGACCTACGAATCAAGACCATGAACCACGACACCAAGACCTATCAACATATTCCCTGGTTCCCAACCTGGATCTCTTTATGTTATGTGAGAATCTTTACTTACCGGGCTCCCAATGCACATCTGCATGAACAACAAGACTTGTTGCCAAGGTGTGAGTTGGCTCAGGTTCACTGTCCCGAGACCACAGACTGTCATGGCGCTGATCGAATTGTACAGCGCATCGATGTACGTGATGGGATACCTTCCATTGGAGGCATACAAGATGACCGAGAAAATCAAGGGGGTAAATGTACTGGAAGAGAGCAATCAGGGGGGAGCATCACATTCGGTGCATGTGCGCACAAGAAGAGCAAATGTATGCGAAAGAAATTGAGGTGTCTCCTCAAGGTCATCCAAAATCTGGTACCCGGGTTGGGCATATTCAAGTTGTCGGACTCTGTGCGAGTGGCTCAGTTGTGTGTGAGTGTAGAGGTGGGTGAAAAGGTAACGATGGTTCGGTTCAGATTTATATGGTGGACGAGGAGTGACTATAATTTGAAATGGACTAGTCGACGACGTTCCGTTCTAGCATATCCAGTTTGCCCAGCCATCTCTCGATTTGCGCCGCCTCCAAAGTTCATTCCGAGGACAACATCATCCTGGTATGATCCGGATTCGGCCCGCATGAGCCTCTTTTGTTTTTGTGAGTAACCCAATGCCCGTCGGTGGCCGCTTCTACGCATCCGAGTCGCCGTCTCACGTCGACAGGGAAGACCCAACTACCGAAACCCTCGGCATTCACCATGAGCGGGTTGTGCATCTCTGGAATATGAGACCAATGGCCAAACAACTCGGTGCGGAGATGACGGATTTCAAATTGAGCCTCTGTTACAGTGACTGACACGACCATTTGGATTCAACGCGAGAGTGGGTGGGGAAGGAACAAACATGGTGGTATCGGCGTTAGAGTTTGACCCAGGGTATGTCACCGTCCATGGTAGGACGACTATGTCTGGCGTCACGGTCCGTGCTACTTCCGATCACACCGGGTTTGATACACTGATGGCCAAGCACCACAGACCGAAGAAGTGAACTAGCCGCGTTTGCTAACAAGGGCGTTTCCAAAAGTGAAAACAACACTCAGCAGCCATCATTTGGGGTGTGATCCCGAGGTAAGCCGTTGGCCGGCCGGAGATCTGATGATCGATAATCAATCATTATCAGACCATTGCTTATCGATTCATTCGAGTGTATTTTCAAACTCGCATAGTATTTCAGATGCTGTTGCGCGGCTGTAGCCATGAACCACGCAAGCTACGTCCGTCGTGGTGGGATCGTTCTGACTTGTTATGTACATGTAATGTACAGCGTTTTCAACAGGCAAAACATGCCTCGATTTCAACTAGGTTGATGCTCTTCCCATCCCTCCTCCTAGTGCATGCATGTATATCACAAGGAAATTGCGTCCATAATCTACCTCCCCATGGGCGCAGGACCAGGAAGGGGTATCTTCGTCCTCGCTTTCTCCACTAGAAGGTGTACTTGATTTGCCCGTGGGGTGCTGTGGGATTTGACCTCCATCGTTTCCAATGCGCGATCGTGCCCTCTTTTTTAACCAACGCATTTAAAAAGCAGATGTCTAAGAGCGCAAGAAGTTCATGTAAGGATCCCTTGCGACGTACGTGAGGCCACAGGAGTTACACGATGTTTTCAGGCTTGAATTTGCACCATCAACACACATACGACCGAGGATGAGAAAATCAGCGCTTACCGAGTGGCCCACGACAGCACTCGGACGATCTTGTCGCATCACAATCGGGACACATTTGCTTCTCTTCCACACGATCTTCCCTTTTCTATATGCCAAGTGAAGACAAAACCCGGTTAGTACCACCTTATTCACCAGCAAACAGAGTATGCAAAACAAATTTACCCATCTTTTTGACGCGGGGACGTCGCTGGTCTCGTGGACAACAGACATAGTAAGGGGAGCTTCTTTGTCTCCACCAAAGACGTTGATAGTCCTGGTTAAACCCTCTGCGATGCCTCGTCCAAGGGACAATGACAACCTAGGAGGGAAGTGAATCACAGCGAACGATAAGGTACAACCCACGACCAAACCTCTCTTGCTATCGAATCAGTAGTATAGCGACATTTGTAAACATCACCGAAACCTCCTCCGGCAAAATACTGATCATCGATTTTGGAGATGAAGGGTGTGAGATCTGGCGGGAAGGGAAAGTTGGCGCTGACATTTTTCAGCAAACGGTATCAAATCATGACGGAAAACGTACCGGAAGCTAGGCACTTGATGCTGCCCCGGTTGGAAAAGGGTCACGCGTAGATGTCACAGGAGGCGAGAGCGGATGAACGACTTCAGATAGTTAGTCAAGGGTAAGGTATAGATGCTTACATTTGGGATTGGGCCGGAATGGGATACTCCTTCGCCAGTACCAGCAG
>JBBPJV010000148.1:0-39970 GCA_038088915.1 Sutorius aff. eximius
TAAGACGGGCCTTGCTGGAGAGACGGAGGAAGGTCAGGGAAATGGGGAGCCTGAAGGATCGGGAGGATAACCTAATCCGCAGCCGTGATGAAAGTAGCTCTTAGTATGTAGTATGGATGTATTAAATCCACAAACGGTAGCTGCTTTGTTGCAGCGTATAGCAGGGGAGCGCGCAGCCTGTAAATATCCTCGATGATGTCCGGCGAGGGGCGTTGAAGGCCCCACGGGACACAAAATAAGGAATCAAATAAAAAAGCGGTTAACCCGACTCTATCCCGCAGGTGTAGCATGATTGACCCATGTGCGGTATGGAAGATGAGCCGGAAATTCGGGATGTTTCATATCCTTGAAACACCCCTTGGTCAAAATTACATATGTACGACGTCGGAGTCCGTCTTGAAAATGAATGGGAATTTGAATCGATCAGGGTCATCGAATATGGTCGCCGCTCGGATAACAAACATCCATCGTGATCGGACATCGGTTCATCAACACTATTTGATCCGAAGGACAAGAACATGAACAAGTATGTCCGACCGTCATTTAAAACGGTTTTGGCCGTGGTATAAAGCGGCTGAGTACTGGTATCTCCCTTGACGACGCCAACCGTCAGGACCCCTGAAGGCATATCGACAGAGCATCATGGCACTCACGACTGAAATCCTCTTCATCGAAACAACTGAAGCGTTCCGTAACAATCCGGGGATTGCCACCCCAGCGTTCGATATCGTGTTGACCACACAAGGAGTACACGGGTGAGTATTCCGATCAGATGCGGTTCGCGAGCGGGCTGGGATGGCCAGCTAACAACGATACATCACTTGCCAGTCCAGGTTATTATGGAACACAAATCGAGAATCCGAGCGCCGGTTATTTCTTCCTTGGTACGTGGTCATGCCCAAGTTCGACCACGGGATCACTTCACGGTCGTTGTCTGTAGCCTGGGACAACTACGAAGCACACAAGGCGGTCATGGACTCTGGGGAGTTGTATACCTCCATCGCCGCCGTGCTTAAGCCGTCCCTCGGTAGCAAGCCCGAAATGTACCACGTCATATTTTCGGGACCGACGATCGCACTCCAAAAGCCAGTGACTGAAGTGCTCGTGTTGACATTGAAAGCGCCTGAGAATCGTGCTGCGGTGGTGGATATATTGTCCAAGATTTCAGAGGCGAGCGGGAAGATGCTCGTGTTTGGACAAACGCGCGAGGATGAAAACAAGTATATTGTCATCTGTGGATGGGAATCTGTAGAGGTATGTTGATGAAATCCGTTGACAATATGGTTTGTTGGAAGAGATTGATTCAATCTTCTTCGCAGGCACATTGGGAAACAGCTGCGAAGCCAGAGATCGCCGCAACAATTGATAAGCTGCACTCACTCACCAACGAAGATCACCTTTACCACACGAAGTTATCGCAGCATCCACTGTGAATGTATGGGTACTGTTGCTCCAGAGATTCTAATGTTATTCCTGAACATGACGGATACGTTGACCAACTTTAACGTATTGGCCACACAAGTTGTTGGGGGAAAGATCCCACAACCGCCCGGCGCTGTGGCCACTGTGTACAAAGAGCGACACCATGCATTTTCGTAATACCAAAACTGACTTCGGAACACCACCGTAATGAGATACTCGTACTGTACATACACACATCAAAACCGAGGTGAGAGGATACAAGAAGGGATAGTAGACGTTTCCAGCATGATGGCTCACTGCATCAACGCCCCTCTGGGCTTCCTCAAGGACTCTGCAATTCCAAGGAAGGTCTGTGAGAGTTGAACCTGTAAAATATGGATTAAATCCACGAATGACTTGAACCATGTGAAGCGACTTGCGCTGTCGATTGCTTCATGGAAGGATGATGGAACACTCATTAGTGCGGGTGTCTTGCTTTGCGCATCCCGTGCTACCATGACCATGCGTTCCATTCGAGTAGCGGTCGTTTTCGGACCGAACAAAATGGCGTGGAACGTGAGTCCTTTCCTGTAACCAACGAGAACTTGATATCAGTCCGAGATATGTAGTTCAATAACTTACCCTTTCTTGGCTGCTTTCGTGAATAGTTTTTGCACCACGCTATCGGAAACAGAGGCAATGCCATCGGAGAGGAATATAATAACAGGAGGGCGGGTATCATCCCACATTTTCCATACGGCTGTGTCGGCGGCTTTCAGAGCCAAGCCGAAAGAGTTTCCCCCACGAGGGTGATTCGGAAGGAGTATATCAAGCAGCTCATCCGGAGATCTGGTCGTGTCATTCTCACAGACGGTTTGCGTATCCTGACCGTGTAAGATGATAGTGTTTGCATCACGTTGATGACCGACGGCAGTCTGACGGGCCGACCAGAAGCTGTAGAGGGCAGAATAGACAGCTCCGAGGCGGTTATTCATGCGCGAGCGTATTCTTCCACACACTGGCGAGTTTTCAAGCGGCCCCCTATCACCCTTGCTCATCGACTTCGATCTATGCAATCCTCTCAGTACGATACTCCCAAATCCGTGTGGGTCACTGACCGATCAATCAAAAAGATACTATCGACAGCTAGTGGTCAGTTTGCATGCTCAAGTTTCACCGCAAGCACGTACATGTGGAATGGTTGTTGTGTAGAAGCTGGGTTCCTACACGTGAATTGATGTCCGTCTCTTGAGACATACCCTTGCTTGGGTTGAGCACCGCTCGCGTTCAATGGTGCATGGAAAAGTGGGAGAATGCAGAATGAGGGGACAGCGGGCTTTCCTCCACTAGCAGTATGCTCGGAGCCTACGGGATTATTCAGACAAGGGCGAGAACGACACGTGACCTAAACTTACCGGCGCACATCGAGTCACTGGAAATGTAAATGTAAGTGGACATGAATGAGATCCATGTGGTTGCGTAGTCCAACTTACCACTTTGCAAAGTTTGTTTGCTCTTCGCGTGAATACGGATCCTTAAAGCCTACAAAGAGTGAGACAACGAAGAGGGTGAACGGACAAACGACCGACCACTGCGCTTCCAGAACAAGTTATGTGTCAAAAAGTCCTTGGGTCGATCTGGTTCGGGTTGTAGCTTCCTTGTAATATGTTGGACCTCATGGTTGCCTCGACACTGGCCTGGTGTCTTGGCTCTGCAGTAGTCAATATGGGCGTGTCTGCCGAGTACTTGGCAGACCAAGTTGCACATCATTGGTGCACCCTCGTCATTCGTCGAGAACCGTCGTCCGGCGACCTCGATGCCCTCTTCGTCTGGACCGTCGACGGACCAGCGTACATTCGACATCGAACCATGGCGGGTCACATGTTCTTGTTCGGAATGACCTGATTAAACAGCACAGTTAATCCCCATGATCTTGGAATACACACTTGAACCATACCCAAGGGAAGTGTGCAATAGTACTGACAACTTGCACACCTGTTCGTACATTAGCATGAGAGATGCACGCCGCATAAGCGACCGACCTTGCTTCACAATAATGGACGACGTCTGGGTCCAAATTGTGATCATGCGAACCCTCATGCTGTAACAGGCCGGGAGGGATGGGCTTGACACATTTAAGTCGGTTTGCAACTGAGCTTCCATCGTCAGCGGGATACTAACGACGTACTGTCAAAAACTCACCTTGCGAATACTATACCCCCGCACCGGATGTGCTTAGTGTTCAACATACGCGAACGAAGACTGAGGACAAACCTTGGTGTACTGGAAGCATTCATGCATTCCTTTGAAGGTTTCTTCAATCGACTCGGGGGCCGTATCAATTTGGCATACACCACGAGCGGTACATCGTTGGGAACAGGCATGTGGTTTCCTACAGAACTGTTCTCGTGCCGTATTCGTGAAAACACGACCGAAATACGCACCCGCAGAGATGGATTGCATTTTCCTCCAACGCGTGTAAATGGGAAGGACTCGAGCAGAGTCGTTTGCAAAGCTGGCAAGGTATGGGACAATACTGAGCGTCACATTGGTGACTTTCATGTTCAACATCACTGACGACACCAGACAATCAACAAAGTTGACCATAGCTGCCTGAGTATGAATACACTTACACTGAGATCCTACACCTTCCTTTGCATGTGTACTGGGATCCGTCTGCAAAGGTCACATAGCAGAGGTCACATGGCTAGGGGTATGAGATATAGCACACAGAGACGCCCTGAATAAGAGCGAGAGTTACCTCGCCACAAGCATGTGTAAGCGCAGCGCATAGATGGTCGTCATCTTGGTGATCGGGGGCCTCCCAATCCTAAGCGACAGCAGACTCAAGACTGCAAACATAACTATACCTTGGCACAACCCTCGAGACATCCATTTTTCCCCCAGAGCATGCACCGCGCACCGCATAAATGAGCGTTGACAGAACATCTGGATAGGCAGCCAAGATTAAACCGCAATTGTGTGAACGAAACGTTTACTTACACGTGATTTCCAGAATGTCCAGCTCTAACAATCTGTGAGAAAATGGTGACTCGGCTGAAAGCCAGATGCAACTCACGCCATTGAGCATTTCTTTTCCTCTCCAGGCTCTCCTTCCCCAAGCTCGCTCGCTTCCGCACAATATTCGCAAGATTGCGTGCAGGTATGGGAAGTCCTACAGTCATGCGCGCCATCATGGGATCTATTCTGAATGCAGAACAGTTGGCAAGAAGCGCATTGCACCCGACAGAGTTGCACGCTGCTCTTCAAGTCGATCACGGCGCTCTCAAGCGTCCTCTGCAGCTCCATCACACTTGCATGGCCGGCCTGGAAGCGCGTCAGATTGGACTTGACCCATGCTCGTACGTGACTGATGCGCTTTTCCGCCAGATTTTCCAGGTACTGAGCGAGCTCCTCTACCCACTGAGTATCGGGAACAAGCTGGCGGGAATCGAAGGCGTCCCATTCGGCGAGTAGCGCGTCTAATACTTCTTCAAGAGACATTGTCTGAGAGTGTTCCATATTGTTGACGAAGAAGCGAGCATTGGTGTCTGGAGATTCTATCGGCATGTCCGTGTCGAGGTTCTGATTGCGATAAAAACCTGTTGTAATCTGGTCTATCCCGCAGCATTCAGAATCGTACCTTTAACATCTCGATTTCGGGCTCCACGTCTTGCATACCGAAGGCAAGGGCGCAAGGTAAAAGTGTTTGTAATAATTGTGTACGATGCGAAGCCATGGTTTCTAAAAGGGAATCAGTTATCAAACAGGACCGAAGAATACGACACACGGGAAAGCGCTCCCCAGTCATTCGCCTAGTACACATTAGCATGATGCGGATACTGGTGCAGTAGCAGGCCTACCTTGAGTTTTGCCATCAGCGTTTTCATGAGGTGCAAGAACTCTCCTGCCGCCTTGTGCGTCACCTCCTGTTGATCGAGGCGCCTCTTAAGTGTCGGGAACAGTTTGTAGAATTCCCTCGATTCGATAACCGGCCTGTCATCCGGGCATGACGGTGTAATCATCAACGGACGAATGCAAATCTTACCATGGGATGATGTTAAGTTTGCCGCCATGCAGGCGGGTGATGAAGTTCGCATCTTGCTCTTCTGCAACTATTTGTTGAAACTTAAGCGAAAACCTGGGAGAGCCCATGTCAGGACATGAAGTAAAGGGTATGTGAAGAATACTTGCTCTCGTGCGATTTCCCCCTTGTCTGAGTCGACCACATCCTTGATGATGATCACCAAGGTGGACTGGAAAAGCGCAGGGTTCGCGACAGGGTCCAAGACGGTCGAACTAGACTGGAATGACTGGAACAGCCCGGTGATATCACGGCTGAGAGCGAAGTTGTTGCGGAAAAGGACCTGAGGAATCAGGGTTAAAGGTTTCTCCCCGTCATTAAAACCCAGTAACATACCAGATTCGAGATCGCGGTGTTGAAGAGAACTAGAAGGGTATCTTCCTGCGCTGAGCGCTCTATGCTATGAACACCTATAGGGGATTATGAGGATGCATTCTCGAGAACGGATGGACACAACTGTCGGCGCACCTTCAAAGTCGAGGGCGACGATCAGAGCTTCTTTTGTTGGAGTCACAGACATCCAAACACCCTCCGTAGTCCGCATTGCCGATCCAGCAAATGATGTATCGATAAGGTGGTTGAGGGTGAAACTTTTACCAACGGATTGCTCTCCCATAGAGGACACGACACGGACAGGCTGTAGAAAGGCTAGCATCAACTTGCGAAACAGTCACGGAAAGCGGGGGGTTCTCACCTTGTCTGCCATGTACGACTGGAATATGGATTCGTACCACCCAAACGATATCGAATCGACAATACGATTTATCTCGGCGCCGAGAAGTGATTTTTCGACTTCGACCGAAAATACACCATCCTTTAAAGGAATGAACCGATTGTCTCTGGCAAGTGCGAGATGGATAGGGATGAGGCAGAGGGTTTCAACCACCCATTCTCCAACCTTGAAGAGTGATGTATCATTCCAGTCCGCTTGTGGTGTAAAGTCGGCCACGGCGCAGTCAAAGGTGGTCGCGGAGACATGCAGCGTACTCAACCTGTCTCCTGTGGGCTTCTTCGACGTCCTTTCAAACGTCTCAATCATATCAGTAAAGTGAGCCTGGTAACGATTGTGATCCCGATCGGTGACGAAGAGGATTGAACGGGGGCAACGATCCCCCGAGGAAATGGTAGCACGCTGGACTGCGGGGAGAACCGGAAAGCGAGTCCATACATCGGCGTGACAGTCCATGATACAATTGTGCGCCACGACGTGATCATCACTCGACAAAGCACCACGAGTGCCCTTCTCCCTGAACATGAATTCAGTAACTTTTCGGGTGATATCAAGCACGACCGAGCTGCAAGCCTGAGCCGAGAGGTCCAACTTCAAGAGATGGACAGCGCTTCTATGGACGAATGAAGTGATGGCGAGACGGCTGTCTCCCGCCCAATCTACGATGGGAAGTGGGAATCCATCGGTGGACCCGAAAGTGCTCCAGTGATAAGCAATTATGCTCGTAGAATCGCCATCTGAGGCAACGACTATGAAGCACGAGCCGTCTGGGGAAGAATGCACGTCAGTTGGCACCTTCTGGAGGTCCAAGGAAGCCGGCCTAAGGATTTATCAATGTCACAAAATGCGTAAAACAATGAAGATATACATACCGGAATTGCATTGTAGTGAGCGAGAACACACGAGCAATAGCATGAGAATCGACCAACAAAAGCTCCTCGCTTCCTGAGGTAAAACATGCTTTTTTGATCGTCGTCGCCTCACCATACCACGAATTGAGATTGACAGCACTGCCGGATGCGGTAAACCCCCCGAGTCGGCTTTCATCATGAACAAAGACGTGTAACTGGAGCTGAAGAGTCTTTAATTTTGATGGAACGATCTGGACCATTCAGATGGCGTACCTTCTCGCATGAAATTAGAGCAAGCATAGCCTGAGATTCGTCGAACGCCAACAAGAACTCGTCGCCAATCTTATCTCGATGAAACATCTTTCCACGCTCACGCCTCACGGAGTCTTCAATGTTGCTCAGGTGGTCCAAATAAAGGTGGAGGTTGGCGTTGCGGTCGATCAGTACTAGGAAAAATCTGTCGCCTACAAGGAGCTGCGAGTGCCTGATACCCCATTAGTCATCACGCAAAGCGGGAATGTGGAAGTGTCAATCTCACGAGACTGAGAACCCTACGGGTAGCTGAAAGGAGCATGAATCCTTGAAGCGTGGATTCGGTACCTTGGTAGGATCGAGCTGGAGTTCATGTTGATCTTGCGCTGTAATTTGCATGAAATGAATGGTGAACGACAACGATGCTTCTCTCAATGTCTCTCTCCAGCCGGTAATCTCGAATTTTTGGGGGCCTGAAATTCTTGTTAATCAAGGAAAGGGAGCCGAGAACTTGGGCTTACGTCTGTCGTAACGGCCTAGCCTGCATGGTACGAGAGATTTCAGACGTAGAGCTTCCCTTGGAAAGTGTGAATTTTCATTGATGATCATTCTAAAAGGAAACCCTACGGGGAATCACACGACTCCGAGAGGGAGTTCACCTTCCGGATGAGAGAACGCCCAGCTTCGCGGCAGTCTTGTTCAATACGGCGATCCGTTTCCGACCTCAGCTGGGTCTGGACATCTTCTAGTTGTATGCGATGGGCAGAAGGGAGGAGAAAGCGACACAGCTTATCCACGAGGTTTTCGAGGTACTTCTGAGCCTGATCCTTCGCAGCCTTTATGGCTTCGTGTAATACATGCATAGTGGACAGGTGTCCATCAAGGTCGGCAATAAAGCCGGGGTCATCGATGAGAGAGGGTTCGTTACTACCTTCTCGAAGCATCCTCTCCGCATTTCGCGTCTCAGCCGTGGTTGGTTTGGGTAGTTTATCCGTTGGCACAGCAATTTCGTGGAGGATGGATGCGAGAGTGGCCTGCAACTGCCGCTTATTGTCCCGGTAGATCGATTGAACAAGTGTAGTTAGCTGAGTTTCAGTTTTGGCCGCAAGGCTCCGGGACAAATAAAGGACGAGGAGAATCCTTTCCTTGGATCTCCTGAAGCCTTCGTCAAGAATATTCTTGCAATTGGCTCGACGAAGTTCGTCATTGAATCTTTCCGCAATATCCGGGTGGAACGTGGTTAGATTGGCATAAGATTCTAGGAAATGATGAATACGATAGGGAACCGTAGCACGACGACTCACCATTCAGCTTTGCTTCTTCATCAGGGGTGAGGGCGGGGACCGAGGCAAAACATCGGCTATGGTCAAGGGTGCTAGAGAGTTGGGTATGAACGAAGAACCCTTAAAGAAAGGGACGACAAACGGATAGCTAGAAAATACGGCATTGACAACTGCAAACCGGACGCCTGATTCCGTTTGAGCCCTGGCTTCGTTCAACTCATTCTCAGACTGCTTTTTCTGGGCTTCCATATCTTTTTTACAGGTCGATTTGATGGCACTAACTTCTTTCGACCAGATATCACATTCACCGGGGAAACGCTTGTCGAGTCCCAACCGGACAAGGCGCTCGAGTGACTTGGTACCAACGTTTTCTGATATTTGCAGACGCTCTTTCAGCCTGTTAATGTGTCAGAAAAACAAATAGCCGCATCTTCGAGGGCATACAGAGCGTCTTGCAGCATGATTGCGCTAATCGTGGGGTTGAGAGACTTGAAAGAGCGCTTTGCAGGCACATATCGTGTTGTCATGAACCCTTGTCTCGTCTCGCCGAATACGAGGCGTGGCTTGAAGAATTCTGTGTCCATATCGCATTTGGGAGGCAACTCGGTGATGGCGAGCTCATCGGAAATGCACTGAGATGAGGGGGATCCATTCATACCCTGCTAAACGATGGACGAGTTACATACCTCAAATCCGGGGCGTACAGAGACGCCTTCCTCTTGCTCCTTTGTTTTTGCAACTTCGAAGGTGAACAATCGGTCTGTATCATCTTCATCGGATTCAGAAAGTTCTTTATCGTCGTTAACCGAGCCACTCCAAATCATGGATTTTGCATAGTCTTCAGAGATTAGTGCCATGACTTGATCACAAATCTTTGTGAGGTATCTGCGAGCTTGAGGATTAGTGAACGTTTATAATGCATACGGGGATAGCGTTACCTCATGAAGGTGACGCGATTTCGACGCACAGGTGGGGAAGCATCGTCGTCCCACGTCGACTCTTCGGGCCAATAGATGACGTACATCTTCTCCGTAGCACAAACAGACTTCGAAGGCCAGCAGACATATAAGCCTGATCGGAGAGTAGGCTTTTCCGTTTTCGTTTCCGGAGAATCGTTCAACTTGGCCGCACTGTCGAAATGTCAATGACTATAACCAAACCACGAGCTGGACAGACATACATAGTATCATCAATACTGCCTACGGAGATCAGGAAACGAACAATCTCGTCTTTGCTCCCATAAATCCCAATGGGCTTGACCCGGAACTTATCCAGAGTCTTGAAGTCGACCTTTGTCAAGGACATATAAGCGCCAGGAGAGATTACATTCAGAAAACGCCTGAGAGAATCCTGAGCGATGATGATCTTATCAACTGGACAAATGTGAGGGCTGGCTAGGGTATTTTATGCGTCCTCATACCTAGACCGCTAGTGCCACGCTCGCTAATCAGGTCAAGGATACGATACATTCCGGGGATAGATGAACAAATATCCTGTTCGGAACGGATGCATTCTGCGGCTTCAATCTCAACCTATGAATAATTCATTTGCGACCGTGGGGCTATAACTATTATCCTCGTACCACTACTCACCTCTTCTAACTCTCCGTCTGTTTGTGGTTCCTCAAGATCGATGGACTCGGCAACGTCAATTTCTCCATCGTCGACGTCATCGTCGAGATCAATATTCAGGTATGACGAATCGGAAGACTCTGACTCTTGAGATGTGGATTCAGAGCCATCCACAGCGCTTGTTTCATCCACCTGTTCGTTCATAACCATGAATGAATCCTCTACATCTCTGATAGAGGTCAAGTCACTATCAGTATCAGAGTTGTCCACTTCCAAAACGATGGACATGTTCGCGAGCGATAGGTAGTGGAACAATGTAGGTGGTATTCTGAGCCGAGGTGAATCTGGTAGTGATTTATATTCAAAGCTGTTGTGGGTCCGGATCTGTTGGTTCCCGCCACCACATGAGGACTAAAACCCCTGAATGATAAATAAGGGAGGCGCAGATCCTCCAAACATAGGCATGAACGCAAGGTTGATACCAAGTCTGTACAAGGTTCAAGGGGTAAGGTTTGAGGGTGGCACATGGACGAATCTTGATACAACGGAAGTTCTAGGACGAAGGAACTTGTCACTCACCTCTTTTTCCGAGTGACGGGCGAAGCATTTACGGCGCCGACCAACCCTGTCAACCGATGAGATACCCGATTCTGAAGGCAAAGCATGATTACAGTGAAAGGATCGCCTGGCTAGTATCTTCGACGAACCGCGCAGCCGGCAGTTACACTCTCTTCCACAAGGTCGTGGCGCGAGGACCACAGACATGATTCAAATCACTTACTGCATGAACCGCATGTCTCAGATAGGGCTCAAATTATCTGGTCATACGGGAATGGTGCGGGCCTTGCTGATACGAAACAACTTCCGGAAACGGTCAGTTTGAACCCTGGCAGAGGGAAATAAGAACGCCACGGTACCTCATGGCACAGGTGATAAACAATCACATTCACCTACCCACTGAAACCCACCATTGGGCACGAGCGAAAATCGAGGTTTTATGATCCCATCGAGTCATACAACTTTTTCCATCGAGAGTTTCTTCAATGACTGTTTCCCTTCCTGCTCTGAAAGGCAGGGACGGATTACCTTTGGCTAACTCCCGCCGAAAGATGCCTCGAAGCAAGCATGCTGTGGGAACGGCGCGCGGCGTGTTGACTCCACTACGATTCTGAACTTCGCTGTGGAAAAAAAGTAGGTAAGGTCCCTTGTAGGGTCGTGGTCATGTGGGGAATGTTCGACTGGCAATGCCCGACCGACCAGCTGTCCTGAGCCCGCAGTAGGGGCAATCTGGCAACGTTAACTGACAGTCTGAGCCACCAGACTACCACAGGGTTGCTATAGAAACCGGCTGCACAATATAAAGAAAGGAGAGCCCTGTTCTCTCAATCATCACTTGACGCCAGTGAAATTGATTGTGACACAAAGTCACACCCCTTGCCATCGTGACTGGTAACTGCCCTACACTTGAAACGGTGACCTATACCTACTGATCTTCTGTAGGTCATCGCTCTGTTCGATCCGCTTACCCTCGATATTTCAAGTGCAAGAATGACCCATAGCCATGGTTGCGGCCACTACCCCGAGCTCAACTACGGATCTGGAGCAAAGTGGATCAAGAACTTGACCCAAAGCCGACTCTCGACCTTCCTTGGCGGCCATTTCCAGGACGTCAATCTTTCCTCTGTGCTTTATACACACAGACTTGATGGTCCCAAATACGTGGGCCTGCAAGTCTGGAGCGCTCCTGGGTTGTCGAAACCCCTGTTCAATGAAGCAATCCAACAGACATTTAAACCTGTGAAGAAAGGCGACTCTTTCGGGCCATCTTGTGAGTAACTTATATAAATTCATGTGAAATCCGCGCCTGACACAGTGTGAAGGGGTACGCCCGTGATGAAGTGCCACTATTTTACAGGAAAATGACTGACATACAGACGAACCACTGGTGGAAGGTCAAGATTACAATCCCGTCCGACTGGAAACAGTACGAACGTGTCCAGTGTGCGTTTATTTCCGCAGTGCATCAATGGAGCCATTCTGATCAATTTGGCAGTCGAGTTTGATCCTGGATGTGAAGCCATGATATTCACTCCAGAGGGTTTGCCATTACAGGGTTTGTCTCAAGAATGAAACGGTCGTTCTATCTATTCACTCTACATTTCCAGGGATCACTGGTGGCTACGGAGGTGACCGTCGTGTAGAGCACATCATCCCCCGTGAAGCTGTCGAACGAGGTACCTACGATGTGGTCATCGAATCTACTTGTAATGGGATGTTTGGAGCGGCATGGAATGGCGACATTATCGCGCCTCCTGATGTGACTAAGTTTATCTCGTTCCCTGCATCACGCTCATTCTTGGGTTCCAGATGAACAAATACTTCAACTTGGCATCCGCCGATATAGTGGTTCCTAACCAAGATGCGTGTGTGTACAGGTGCCACGTTTTGGGGGGTTTTGACTCATCATCTGTTATCAGGGCATCTCATGTGGGATTTCAACACGCTGAAAGAGATCGTCGATAGTTTGCCGGGCAATAGCCCACTGCAAAACAAGGCACTGGTGACTGCGAACGGGATCATGAACGCTTTCAAAAAGGGTGATCAGGAGAACATCAAAGAAATGCGGGAGATCGCAGAAGATGTCTTCGGAAAAGGTTGGCAGGCAAAAGGCGCGGACATTTACCAAGATGGGCCCGCAAAGGCCCAGGTCATCGGTATCTCGTACTGCCACATTGTGAGGCACCGATATTATATGTTGAAGCCGTACTAATGCGCTGCACAGGATACCGCTTGGTTGTGGCCATACCGGGCCACCCAACAGAAGACTGCGAGATCGTGGTCAACTCAAATTGATCTGATGGAGCGTTATCCAGAGCACAGATTTGCCTGTTCGCAAGCACAACAATTCAAGTGGTTGGAACAGGTGACCTTATACTCAACGTACCTAAACTGAGAAGCTGACCCTCGTACGCAATACAGCAATACCCACCCCTCTTTAAGAGGATTCAAGAAAAGGTTGCATCCGGGCAATTTCATCTCATTGGTGGTGCCTGGGTTGAAAATGACGGAAACATGCCATCTGGCGAAGCCCTTGTTCGACAGTTTGTGTATGGGCAGCGGTATTTCGAATCCCGATTTGGTCACCGTTGCGAGACGGCTTGGTTGCCCGATTCGTTCGGGTTGACTGCCGCTTACCCTCAGTTGATCAGGGAGGCCGGGATGAAATATTTCTTTACACAGAAACTCTCCTGGTGGGTATGATCATTAGCCTAGGCAACAGACACTCATGATTATTCCTCCCCCCAGGAACAACGTGTACGTGTTTTGATTTACTAAGTGAACCTTTTCACGACGACGTTTAAAGAAACGTTTTTCCTCACTCAACCTTCAATTGGGTGGGCATCGATGGCACTCAAGTCTTCTGTCACATGACCCCAGTAGGTAAGATCTTCCGGGTGATAACCTGGATGACTTTAGTGATTCGAACACTTGATAGATACCTACACCGCGCAAGCAAGCGTCGGCGATGTGAATAAAGGCATATCGAATCACAAGGTCAGTCATATCCTCCCATTGCTTCTTTTGCTCAATCTTGACAGAACCTTGAATCAAACGATTCCGCTCTCCTCGTTTTCGGAAACGGTGACGGTGGTGGAGGTGCCCTGCCCAAGATGCTTGAGAATGTATGTTTGTGTCGAACCGATGGACATTCGCTTTTAATAATTGAATAGCTTCGCCGAATCCGGGCTGTGAACAACAATTATCGCGACCTTCCGCCTGTGAGCATGGGCAGTACAGTCGAGCAATTCTTTGAGGACATTGAACGAGAAACGGAAGAGGGTAAAACGCTTCCAGTCTGGTACGTTCTCCCTTCAAACCATTGTACTATCTCATTTACTGGCGGCAGGCGTGGGGAATTGTATCTTGAGGTATGCTTTCTCATTCGCATGTTGTCATAATCTTATCAACCCTCAAGTTCCATCGCGGCACGTACACTTCCCACGGTAAGAGCGAAGTTGCAGTGCAAAATATCAGTGAATGATACTCGAATGAGCTAGGTTCAATCAAAAAGGGAAATAGGAAAAGCGAGATCCTGTTGCGGGACGTTGAGGTATGAAAACTTCGTATTATTTCCTGTTCCCAAGCTGAAAGGTTCTGGAAGCGTCTGGCAACTCTGGCGACGCTTTTTAAATCCGAACGGAGCCCGTATACATACCCAAAAGCAACGATTGATGATTGCTGGGAGAAAGTGCTCTTAAACCAATGTTTGTACAGCTAAGATTTTTGATCTCATAACTGATCGTTGTTCACAGTCCACGATGGTATGTTCAGCATGCAAATAGAACATCATGGATCAGCTGATCTTTTCCTGTCGTAGTCCTTCCTGGATCCTCTATGTAAGCCATTCATAAGAATAGATGATCGACCACTGACCATCCGACAGCGGTATGGTATACGAGGATGCAGAACAATTGTATTCCGAGGTAAAAACAGACTGTCATGCTCTTATCGAAGATGCTCTGGGTGTCCTTTTCTCCGACTCCGTACCTTTGTCCAAGGATTTTGTGATTTCACAACCATTCAATGTCATAGCGGTCAACACAACACCGTTCGCTCGTCGAGATATCATCAAGATCCCTGTATCTAAAGTTGGTCACAACTTGCGGTCGACGGTCACGCAGACGACCGTGGACAGAAAGCACTGTTATGCGCTCCTCCAGACACAGGAAAATGAGATAGTTGCTCACCCAGCGGTTGTACCTGCTGAACACGGGCCAGTGACTGGTAAGGGCGGTGTGGTTCATTAAGCTTTCAATCTGATATGGCATCTCTCAGCGCACACCAACGGCTCGGACCACTTCATCATGAGGGGCCCAAGTCTGCAGCTCACGGTATCGCAAGGGCGCATTACGAGCCTCTATGATGTGAAGCTCGGGCGAGAGCTCCTCCCGAAGGGTAGCACGGGAGGACTGGTGATTTTCGAGGACCGACCAAATTATTGGGATGCATGGGGTTTGCGGTTTCGTGTTTCTGATATTCTCCATTAACACTATTCTTTCTAACAGATGTCGAAATCCACCATCTAGAAACGCCGATACCCCTGAAGTTCTTCGGCGTTCGTGTCGTTGCTGAAGGACCTCTCAGAGCCGCCGTGCAAACGCAAGTCAAGTATGGAAAGAGCACGATAGACGTTACCGTTCGTACTAGACACTCTACGTTCTCGCCCGTCTAATGATTGATACTCAACAGATTTCTCTTGATGCATTCGCAAGTAAGCCAGTCATATGCGCAAATTATGTGGTCCGAAATGACGTCCGTTCATAGCTACTATGAAAGAGAATGCACGGCCACTTCTTACCTTCGACGCCGAGGTGGATTGGCACGAAAGGCACAAAATATTGAAGTGTAGGTACCTTATCATTTCGTCCTTTGGTTGTCGATAATCTGTCATGGCAGTCGAGTTACCACTTGATATTAGCAGTACAGTTGCCACATACGAATCCCAGTTCGGATGGGTCCAGCGACCGACGCACAAGAACACCACACTTGACGCAGCCAAGTTCGAGGTTTGTGGCCACAAGGTACGCTGCTAGCCCCGGGTTGTGCGTTCTTAGTTCTGATGATATTTCAGTTTGCCGATTTCAGCGAATACGGATATGGTGTCGCGTTCTTATCCGAATCAAAGTACGGGTATGCATGCGAAGGAAACGTCCTCCGTCTTTCCCTCTTGAGGGCAGCTACGGCCCCTGACGCCGAGCAGGATCAAGGTATATGGTGTTCCTACTTCGATTACATGGGGGAATATATCTTTCAACCTACGTATAGGAAAACATGAGTTTTCATGGGGAGTCTTGCCCCACGCTGGGTCATTCTTGGAGTCTGACGTGCCGAGGGCAGCTTTTATCTTCAACTCTCCACTTCATCGTAAGTAAACACGTTTTTAAGGTTGCTAAGGTTTGGTTGAGATATTAATGTTTCCACCTATACACAGTGAGAGCCGTGCCTGTGACCGCCTATCACCGTCCATCGGTCGTATTTAGGTCGCCCTTCTGGCTCGAGGGTTCCCCGAACATTATCCTTGAAACGATCAAACGGGGCGAGGACGACGACTTTGGGTCCAAGGGCGCCAGCAGGACCGTCATCCTGAGGCTGTACGAGGCCTTTGGCGGTCATGGACGTGTCCAACTCCGGGTCTCTCCGTACATCCGAGTAGCAGATGCTTACCTGACGAACCTCCTCGAGGACCACAAGACAACGTTATCGTTCGCGTCCGATGGCGATGCAAACCCCGAGGACCGCTCCGCCGCCTTCGCGAGGTTCCGATTTGATCTCGATTTCCGCGGGTTCGAGGTCAAGACCGTGAAACTGGTGATTGTCGATGAGGATTGGGTCCCAACGGGTCAATCGGACGACGTTGCTAGGTGCGCCGATTGAGTGTTTGTTTCGGCACCTGTTCTGAAAGAGGTATTGCTCGGCCGTTGATAGGACGAAACATGATAGTTGGGTTACTGTCAATGAAGAATGACTCACGAGATCGATGTGATCATGGCATAAACTGAGTCTGTTGTACCAGTATTGTACGCGTAGGAAAGGGGGTCTTGATCTTGATGTGTTGTACGAATACAGTGCCCCGTGATACGAAACCTCTGTAACCTGGATTGTGCTTAGTAACTATTCGTGATATATCCTACCCCGTTTCCCGAGCGTGCCCGAACTTAGTCAGGGTGGCTTGCCAAATCACCTAAAGCCTGTGTAAGATCCTAGCGGCGGCCATGTTTCGACCTATTGGTCCTCGGCAAACATATAGGAAAAGGGCGAGGGTCGGACCCCGCAGTCCGTGCCATCTCGTTCGACCCACCAACGAGTGCCACCTTGTTGTCAGCGGCTGATGACGACCTTTATCCATACCCCACTCACGGAGATCCCAAAGGTGCGAGACAACTGCTTGCCGGCCTCAGTCGATATGCCACCTCAGAGCGACACATGCTACTTCATAGATCAGGGAGACGCTCCGAGCCACGTTCAAGAAGGGCGTCACCCGTCCACTTGCATGGCGAAAACACCAACTCTACCAGCTCGCCCGGTTGGCACAAAACGAGGCTGACGCGATTTGTGACGCACTCACAAAGGATCTCTCCAAACCGAGGGTTGAGGCACTCATGACCGAAATCGGGTTAATAGTCGAACGAGCGATCAAGAGCGCTGAGCAGCTGGACGCTTGGGCGACACCCGAGCATCCGGAGGTACCGGATTGGCAAAAGGGATGGAACCCGAGGTGAGTTTACTCCGTCGCCAAATGGTAATGGATTCGGGGGGTTGAACCCGCTCGGTCTGGGGGTGTTTTACGATCCCACATGTGCAATCGCTTGAACCTTATGCAGGCTTCACAAGGCACCCAAAGGCACCGTTCTCATCGTTGCGTGCGTCTGCTGAGATCCATCGTGATTTAGTTTCATTGATGATGTTGTGTGTGCGCACAGACCGTGGAACTATCCCATTGTCCTCACCCTTCAGCCACTTATAGGGGCCATCGCAGCTGGCTGCTGCGCGGTGGTCAAACCTTCTGAAGTCTCTCCTCATATTTCTCAGCTTATCACGGACTTACTCCTAAAATACCTCGACACTTCCGCCTTCCGTATCGTGAACGGTGCTGTGCATGTAACAACCAAGCTTCTCGAGCTCCAGTGGGACCATATATTCTACACGGGGAACAGCCGAGTTGCTCGGATCATTGCTTCCGCAGCTGCCAAACATCTCACGCCGGTTACACTCGAGCTGGGTGGGAAGAGTCCCGTCTTTGTGGATTCCGCTTATGACATAGACCTCGCTGCCAAGCGTATCCTGTGGGGAAAGTGTAACAATGCTGGGCAGGTAAGCCTCATACCCGTACTTATCGTCATCTTCTTTTGTGTGTTATTTGAAATGTTCTCATGCGACTGGATTCCGCATGTTAGATCTGCGTTGCACCTGATTACATTCTGGTGTCTTGGACGAAACAGGATGAACTTGTCGAGGGCTTCAAGAAGGCGTATAAATCACTCTTTCCGGACGGAGCGCTCGACGATCCGCATTATGGAAGTATCGTGAATGAATTCCACTTCAACCGCCTTACCTCTCTACTCGACCGCACCAGGGGACAGAAAGTTGCTGATGTCATGCAGGGGAGGAGGGACCCATTGAGGAAACGAATCGAACCCACCGTGGTAAAAAACGTGGAAGAGGGTGATTCCCTTTTGGAAGAGTGGGTACATTTTTGCACAAATTCAGCGACCGTCACGCGCTAACCTTGGAGTTTCTATGTCGACAGAGAAATATTCGGCCCTATCTTACCTATCATTCCTTTTGATGATCTGGATGAAGTGCTTGCCTTCATCAATGCGCGGTTTGTGGACCATAAGATCGTCTTTGAGGTTATGCTAACTGGCTGCAAGATCTCACCCCCTCGTGCTGTATGCTTTCACGGAAGACGCTGGCGTGAAGCAGAGGCGTGCGTTATCCATATTTTCCTTGTTTGCACGTTCCTCTTACGTGCCCTTTCCATAGTCATTGATGAGACCCAGAGCGGTGGGATCATCTTCAATGATACGTTTCAACAACTTGCCGGTATGTCAGATGACTTGGCCTTCTTGCCTCGGCGTAGTATGCTAGTGACATGATGTCCCCGTTGCGCTCAATCTTTCGACTGCCTTTTGTACCGCCCAAACTGACACTCTGTCGCAGTTATGGAACTGCCACTCGCCGGCGTCGGCGAGTCAGGATGTAAGTGCATAATCCTAGCTTACCCCACACGTGCAGAGCCAAATTTAATCTAGATGGATACCAAATTATGAGGCACACCTATGACACTTTCACACAGCTTAGAAGCTCCATTGATATGCCAAGAGAGTGAGTTACGATAGCTTGTTCATTCCCGAAATTTTGATGATGCGGTTCACTGAATCCTTTTTGTATTTTCCCTAGGGCTGAGCCATTCTTGCAAATGAGGTACCCCCCTCATGGGCCAGAAGCTGTCAAGGTGCTAACTAGTTCAGTCCACCTCCATATACCTCGAAGCACACCAAATGGTTGTGGAAGTTGTTCCGATACAGTCGCGGTTGCTTGTGACTAAGGACTACAACGTGACCCGAGGGTTTTCACACTAGAGTTGTGCGTACTGGTACCCCAACTTGCCAAGTAGTATTGGCGGGAAGGACGTCATCCGTCTCGAATTTCTGGTGCACGGTCGACATATGCTACTGCACTGCACAAGCATACACTTCGTCTTCGCTGAATCTGAGCGGAAAACCCTTAGACTTATGACAACCTTCAGGCTATTGTACGAGGTAGACCTAACCATCGACGCACAATAACGCCGCATCGCATCACACTCGACACCGGGTAAGATACCGACCTTGATATGCACGTGGTTGTTTCTCCAAGGTAATAATATGAGTATGATGCCCCAGCCCGCCGACTTCAGCGAGCGTGGCTACGGAGACACACTTTTGATTCCTGTCTAGGTGGAAGTACTATCGGCGTGCATACGAAATAGAGGTACGTAATATTCCCCACCCGATGGGGGTTTACAGGAAATTGAGGATACTTGTGGGGAGTTTTACCCCGTCTCGGATGTTTCATGGTGCCCGACGTGCCGAACAGGCTATATTTCTGAACCCTCCCTTCCATACTACTTATCTGACGGGTAAAGAATGGAGTGACTCATCGATGACCCCAGGAAAGTTGCTAGTGAGCAGCTTCTGGACATATGCAATCTACATTCGATGTTATCCCATTGTGGGCCAGCGCCATAGCTTGGACTCCCACGAGTAGGAAAATATGCCAGAAGTCGGGCCAGTTTCTTCCGCCAAGCATTTATGGCATCCACGATATGCATCTCTGCGATGCTCGGACTGTGTTGATTTCCTTCAGTCTTGCCCACGTTCAGTGCAAGGTCTCATGCTAACACCACTCTGCATAGTGTCTTTACCCATATACTGTATGTGCCGACATACGGATCTACCCGCCTACAACCAGTTTTCACTGGGAGTGGTTAAACACTACACCCTTACAGTGCAAAACAGGCACAGTACCACGGCCAGTCATTTCCGCGGCATTTGTGTAACAGGATCTTCAATCCTGCTTGGCCATATTTTACCGCGGAGCCTGCTCTACTGCGGTACGATACGTAAATCTCGCTCATCGGGCGTTCGGGCGAACGAATCAATCAAACAGAATTTGAATCGGGGTACTATGTACGTACAGTATATTGCAGTTTTAATCGATGAAATGTCCACCTGAAACAGAAAATAGTATGAGCCCTGCTAAACCATGAGCTGCCAAAAGCACGCTCCGTGTTCGGGCTCTCAGCAGGTATATAAAAGGTTGAAAGTTTTCAAATGTCCGCCACGAGACTCACCTTGCCAGCCGTGACTGATGGCGACCCTCATCCACACCCCAATCGAAGAGATCGCAAAGGTGCTGCCCAACTTATCCCTGTTTTAGTAGATACGAAAACTGATAACACACGCCGCTGCGCAGATCAGGGAAGCGCTCCGAGCCACATTCAGGAGAGGCGTCACCCGTCCGCTAGCGTGGCGAAAACACCAACTCTGCCAACTCGTTCGGTTGATGCAAGACGAAGCTGATGCATTCTGCGATGCAGTCGCCAAGGATCTTTCGAGGCCGAGAGTGGAAGTACTCATGGTCGAAGTCGGTAACATCGTTGAACGAGCGATTAAGAGCGCCGAACAGTTGGATGCTTGGGCGGCACCTGAGCACCCGGAGGTACCGGATTGGCAAAAGGGATGGAAGCCGACGTAAGTTCAATCCCTTCTGCTCGGAAATATTTTTCTATCTTATACGGAACCGCACGCAGGATCCTCAAAGCCCCCAAGGGAACCGCTCTCATAATTTCGTGCGCCATTCGAAGTCCATCGCGGTGTAGTCTAACTGACGACACTTTTGTGTGCGAACCCTTGATGCAGACCGTGGAACTATCCGATCTTCCTCACTTTTTTACCCCTCATAGGGGCTATTGCGGCTGGCTGTTGCGCGGTTCTCAAACCTTCCGAGAGCTCTCCTCACGTTTCTCAGCTTATCGCGGACTTACTTCCGAAGTATCTTGACACTTCTGCCTACCTAGTCGTGAATGGGGCTGCGCAAGAGTCAGCCAAGCTTCTCGAGCTTCAATGGGACCATATCTCATATACGGGAAATAGCCAAGTAGCTCGGATCATTGCTTCTGCAGCTGCCAAACATCTTACCCCACTCACACTCGAACTCGGCGGAAAGAGTCCCGTCCTTGTAGATTCGGCTTATGATATGGATCTGGCCGCTAAGCGCATTCTGTGGGGAAAGTGCAACAATGCTGGACAGGTAAGAAACCCCTCTTACGTCGTCCATCTTTTTTTTACAACGGATCCAACATACCAGATCTGTATCGCACCGGATTACGTGCTGGTGCCTTTGACGAAAGTGGACGAATTTGTCGAGGGTCTCAAGAAGGCATACAAATCATTCTTCCCCGATGGCGCTCTCGACGATTCGTCATTTGGAAGCATCGTGAACGAGTTCCACTTCAATCGCCTTACCTCTCTGCTTGATCGCACCAAAGGACAGAAGGTTACCGATATCATGCAGGGAAGGAGGGACCCCTTGAGGAAACGAATCGAACCTACTGTGGTAACAAATGTGACGGATGGCGATTCTCTCTTGGAAGAGTAAGCATGTCCATATGCAATCCTAGTGATCCGTGCAGGTTCACCCTCGAGTTCGCTATCCACAGAGAGATATTTGGTCCTATCTTGCCTGTCATTTCTTTTCATAATCTAGATGAAGCGCTTGCCTTCATCAATGCGCGGTCTGTGAGCTATGGGATCGTTTTCGGGGTTATGCTAATTGGTTGAAAGACCTCACCCCCTCGTGCTCTATGCTTTCACGGAAGACGCTCTCGCAAAGCAGAGGAGTGTGTTATTCATAATTCTTGTATCCACGCTTCTTCTCATGCACCCTTTCCATAGTTATTGATGAGACCCAGAGCGGTGGAATCGCCTTCAACGACACCTTGCAACAACTTAGCGGTACGTCGCATGACTCAACCCTTTTGTTGCTGGCGCGGTATGACGTTATGGTTGCACTGACACCACGGGCGAATCCCGAATATCGCGTGCCGAACGGCCGGTATCACAACAGGCTCCGAAAAGGTAACCAGCCGTCCCATCTTTATGCCAACAAGCAGGAAATGGACAGCGTGACCACCACCTGATACAGCCAGAGAAAAGGCATTGACCAGGCGTGAGGGTGACGGAACGGTTACCTTTTCGGGCATGTGCTCTGATTGTTTGGAACGCGAAATTCAGGACTTGGCCGTGGTGTGAACGCTCCACTGCGCTGTTTAAAATGATGACCATCGCCTCGCTGACGCTTCACAATGTTGCACCACAGTGGACACGCTGCCATTCGGTGGAGTCGGAGAATCGGGATGTGAGTACCCGATCCTGACTGCTCCATGCACCCGCTGGGCTAACCCCGATCTAGATGGGTATCAATCAATGAAATACACCTATGATGAATTCACACACCTGAGGAGCTCCATCGATATGCCAAAAGAGTTCGTCACGATCACTGTCTGTTCCTAAGACCTCAGTTTCTGACGTTCGCTCAATGGTTTCGTCTGTCTCTTCAGGGCGGAGCCATTCCTGCAACTGAGGTATCCACCTCCTGGACCAGATTCATTCAAGTTGCTTACCGCCGCGGTACATCTCCCTATACCGGAAAGCGTACCAAATGGCGCCTGAGATGGTACTACAGGTGGACTTGAGAGTGTACGATACGTTGTAGTTTTGCCGCTAGCCTGAGAGTTATATTTGAGCTGTACTGTACCCCAAGAAGTATGCACGAGCGCTTTTTTCCTTCATTCTTAGCCTTGCAGTCCGTGATGGTATATACCGATATGCATGGGAAGGGCGTTCCTCGTGGTTGGAAACTACGCCCCGGATGCCGACCAGGACCAAGTGTTTCCTACCTTATTACGCGTGGGACTCATAGCTCATGGCAGATCCACCTCGAGAAAGACATGAGCTTCCATGGGGGATTTTGCCACGGTAGCTCATATTTTGACCTCCCTTCTTCGCCGTGACGAGAGACGTTTTCGATCGCTGGTTCAGTTGTAATGTTACATAATGCGTACTGGATGCGTTCACACGGACAGTAAGAGCAGCGTGTCAGAAGCTTGTTACCATCAATCGGCCCTCTTTCGGTCGTTCGATCTGCTCGAGGGGTTTCTTTACGATAGAATGATAACGCGAGGCGTTGGGCCCGAGAGGGCGCTCGATAAGGTTATCCTGATAGCGTGCAAAGCCGTGAGTGGTCATGGACGTGTCGGATCTCTCCATACGATCGAGTAGATGGCTCATCTGACAAACCTGCCTGAGGACCACACGAGTGTTATCGTTTGTGCCTGACGCTGATGTGGACGGCCACTCTGCCCTGCTGACGTCCAGACTCGATTCAATCCCGCGGGTTCAAAGTCAAGCTTGCGACATTGGTCATTGTCGATTAGGATCGGCCTGGCTCCGGTGCGTAATCGAATGATGGTTTCAGTGTTGTTTGTCAAGGAGTAGTTGCCCCAGTGCCCTTGGTCATACGTCCGATGGAGACGTGGCATGACTGCCGTGGGGAAAGGAGCCCGGAGATGGATCAACTGCCGTGTTACGATAAACCTTGTGCCACCTTCGTCGTCCCAATCCCAATCATTATAATCACGCCTTTGTGAAACTCACGATTGGACAGGTGTGCCCAGTAGATACCGCAGGCTCACGTGTATGTCCCAGCTTGGAAGGTTTGCATCCTAGCACATGCTCATTGCTAGGTAACGTACTGCGGCTACCTTCTAGTCGATGAAATACCACCCGAAACTGTATCACTCCCCACTATTCCCGATAGCGCTAAACTCTGGTTGAAACATGAACCACCAAAAAAGGCTCTCTTCCAGGCACTCAGCGGTATATAAACGGACGAGGCCTGGCTGGTGTTCGGTACAAGCCTCACTCCGCTAACTGTGACTGATGAAGACCCTCATCCATACGCCAATCAAAGAGATCCCAAAGGTGCGGGGCAACTGCTTTCCCGGCGTCTTGGTGGATACACAGTGTCTGACGGCGTGGGCCGCTGCACAGATCAGGGAGGCACTCCGAGCTACGTTCAAGACAGGCGTCACCCGTCCACTAGCATGGCGTAAGCACCAACTCTACCAGACCGCTCGGTTGGCGCAAAACGAAGCTGGCGCAATCTGCGATGCAATCGCCAAGGATCTTTCGAAACCGAAGTTGGAGATACTCATGGCCGAAGTCGGTTGCATCGTTGATCGAGCGATTAAGAGTGCTGAACAACTGGATGCTTGGGCGGCACCTGAGCATCCGGAGGTACCAGATTGGCAAAAGGGATGGAAGCCGACGTGAGTTCAATTTCTCCAGCTTGGGGACATTTGGCCATCTTACACGGAACTGCACGCAGGATCCTCAAAGCCCCCAAGGGAACCGTTCTCATAATCTCGTGCGTCGTTGAGTGTTCGTCGTTCATTGGAAGGGGATCTGATTCAAGATTCGATCGGCGTTTATCGTGTATATAGACCATGGAATTATCCCTTCATTCTTACCTTTCAACCCCTCATAGGGGCTATCGCGGCTGGCTGTTGTGCGGTTGTTAAGCCCTCGGAAGCCAGCCCTCATGTTTCTCAACTTATCGCGGACTTACTTCCGAAGTACCTCGATTCTTCTGCCTACCAGGTCGTGAACGGGGCCGTGCAAGAGTCAACCAAGCTTCTCGAGCTTCAGTGGGACCATATCTTCTATACGGGAAATAGCCGAGTAGCTCGGATCGTTGCTTCTGCCGCCGCCAAACATCTCACACCAGTATCGCTCGAACTCGGTGGGAAGAGTCCTGTTCTAGTGGATTCGGCTTATGATATGGATCTGGCCGCTAAGCGCATTCTGTGGGGAAAGTGCAACAATGCTGGACAGGTAAGAAACCCCTCTTATGTCGTTCAACCTGTTTTTTTACAACGGATCCAACGTACCAGATCTGTATCGCACCGGATTACGTGCTGGTGCCTTCGACGAAAGTGGACAAATTTGTCGAGGGCCTCAAGAAGGCATACAAATCTTTCTTCCCCGATGGCGCACTCGACGATTCACATTTTGGAAACATCGTGAACGAATTCCACTTCAATCGCCTAGACTCTTTACTCGACCGTACAAAGGGGACGAAAGTAATAGATGTTATGCAGGGGAGGAGGGACGCCTTGAGGAAGCGGTTCGAGCCTACCGTGATAACGAACGTTAAAGACGGTGATTCCCTTCTGGAAGAGTGAGCACGGATGTGTTGCGGTTTCGGTGGCTTGTACAGGCCCACCTTGACGTTGACTGTCCACAGAGAAATATTCGGCCCTATCTTGCCCATCGTCCCTTTCAATAATCTGGATGAGGCACTCGCATTGATTAATGCTCGGTTTGTGTGCCTTATGATGTCCTTCGGGGTCATGCTAATTAGCTGAAGACCTCACCCCCTCGTGCTCTATGCTTTCACAGAAGATGCGGTTATGAAACAGAGGCGTAAGCCATCCATAACCCTTGTTTGTCTATTTTCTCCCACAACGTTACCCTTTCCACAGTTATAAATGAGACCCAGAGTGGCGGAATCGTCTTCAATGACACCTTCCAACAACTTACCGGTAAGTCAAGTGATGGCCTGGCCCAAGTTTGGTTCCTGGCGTGACGTCATGGTTGCACGCAATGCTCTACTTGCGGATTTAAATTACAACTGTCGTCCTTGCTGACACTTTCCCGACACTCCACATCACAGTGAACGAGCTGCCATTCTCCGGCTTTGGCGAGTCGGGATGTAAGCACACGATCCTAAATGCTCCGTGCACACGCAAAGTTAAAACTGATCTAGATGGATACCAAATTATGAAATACACCTACGACGGATTCACACAGCTAAGAAGCTCCATCGATATGCCAAAAGAGTGCGTCACAATCGCTGGTCCGTTCCTGACCCCGTTTACTGAGTGTCTTTGTGTCTCTCTGCAGGGCGGAGCCGTTCCTACAACTGAGGTATCCACCTCATGGGTCAGATTCGTTCAAGGCACTTTCCGCCTCAGTGCATCTTCCTATACCTCCGAGCACACCAAACGGCGCTTGAGCCGGCATCGGTGGATTTAAGAGACCGTACGAAAGAACAGCAATATAGGAGCGTTACGGATAGCATGAGAGATTTCTTGCGTGTGTCTGAATCCTGTGTATGTACTTGTAGTTTCAGGCTGCGCACGCGAGCGATACTTCATCCGTCCCCCGTTTCCGGATGTACAGTGACAGCAGCCACATGCATGCGGCGGACCAACCCTGAATGAGGGGTTAAGCGAAACCCTCTTTTCGCAAAGATGTGGCGTGACTTTTAGAGTGCAAACGCAATCAATTCCTCGCTACCTCCGACGAGTCCAGTTGAGGAGTACCGTACGTCAATACTTACGATCTGGTGACGTGACCACTGCGCAATCCGATGGGTCCGAGGCCATTGCCGATACTGGCTTTACTATTCCGGTAAGCTCGGTTCATTTCCGCAAGGACGTGCTGTAACATGACACTTGACACTGGAAAGATCATGGGATATATTTGGCTAATTCCACGCGAGATCAGATGACAAGGGCTGCGGTCCGTACGAGATTCAGTATCGCCCCACGGCTCATCAAACAGGCCCTTCGAAAACAAGGATGGAGAAACCCCTAGGTCGCATACCACCACAGGATTCAACATTCAGCTTTGGAAGACTCCGCGGTCTTTAGCACATTACCTCAGCGGCCACTGTCAAATGAAGTACCGGCGCCTGAATCCCAACCGATCTGGTAGGTCTTGGATTTGACAGCCGTATCCGCACGCTCGGCTAAATATCCAGATAGAAAAAAGTGGGGCTTCGCCTGGACAACGGGGAGGTCACCGAATTTGCTCCATAACGGCATCACCGCATGACCCCTCCCAATCTGGTTGACATGCTTCTCCATGGTATTTAACCCTTGCCATGTCCCATTGCGGGTTCGACGGCATTATCCCCCTCCGTCCGTTCGCGCGCTGTCCGATTGTCCCCCGCAACCATGTCAGACGTACCAGAGATCAAACAAGACCCCCGGGTGCCTCACGGTGAACATCACCAACATCATCCAAAGCTCGACGTCCAAACGAGAGCTATTTCGCAAGTTACAGTCCTCACTCCCTCCTTGCCACCCATTGACCCCCGCCACCGCATAGCAACGTCGATGCAAAGTTGGCCAATCCTTTACGGGGTATTCCTCACGAACAGCTCATGTCCGACGTCGAGGTGTTTGCCAAAGAGCGTGGGCTGACACACATTCTGCCTGACTTGAAAAAGGGTGCTCTTCTTGCGCAGGACCCTCAGGGTACGTTTCACGAAGCACGTTCTTCTCGCGCATTAGATCCACAAGCTATTCATAGCACACACCCATCTGGACGTCTTCACGGAGGAAGACAGGCAGATCCTGAGTGACGAAGTGAACCACAGATGGAAGCAAACAGGAATGCTCTACTACGTTGGTGGAATCCATCTTGCATGTTCGCGGTATTAACCTCTCACGTCAGATGGTCATCATGTCCTCATTGGCGGCTGCCGTACAGGGTATGGATGAGGCTGTGATTAATGGCGCCCAGATTATATACCCGGCTCAATTTGGAATCGGTGATTCGACAAGCAGTAAGCACCCCAGTTCTATATCTGATACCACATAGTCACGTTATCGTTGATTAGAACGAGATGGGTGGCTAATCGGTGTCGTGAACTCTGCGCCTTATCTGTGCGTCCTTGAACCGATAATGTGGCTCACCTAAAGCTGAACCCGTGCACAGGTGCTGCGCAACTATCTCTTGTTGGATGACCGACCCTCTCAACCAATGGCTCGGCCGCAAGAAAGTCATCTTTATCACATGCATGATATCCTTCCTCACTTGCATTTGGTCTGGTCTCACCAACACCTGGTGGCATCTCTTCATTGCTCGGTTTTTCCTCGGCTTTGGTATTGGCCCGAAATCGGCCACCGTTCCTGTGTATGCTGCAGAATGTTCCCCAGCGCCAATTCGTGGAGCACTTGTCATGATGTGGCAGATGTGGACTGCCTTCGGTATTTTCTTTGGCGACCTCATCGATCTGGTGTTTTATTTCATTCCCGATACCCCCGGTGTCACAGGTCTAAACTGGCGGCTGATGCTTGGCTCGGCGGGTATTCCAGGTTTGATTGTCTGTTTCCAGGTTCTGTTTGCGCCGGAGTCGCCTCGTTGGTTGATCAGCAAGGGTCGCTATGAAGATGCCTTCAATGAACTGTGCCGCCTCCGTTTCTCTCGGGTTCAGGCCGCCAGAGATCTCTACTACATTCACATCCTGTTGGAAGCAGAAAACGAAATGAAGAAGGGAAGGAATCGTATCGTGGAGATGTTTACCATCCCTCGCAACCGAAATGCGGCGCTTGCGAGCTGGATCGTCATGTTTGGCCAGCAATTCTGTGGTGTCAACGTCATCGGTAAGTGTCTTCGTTTGTATTGATGGCTGCGCCCTTGACGAATGTGAGTAGCCTACTACTCTTCTAATATCTTCCTTCAATCCGGCGCCACCCAAGTTGCTGCACTTGCTTCATCCCTTGGTTTTGGTGCATTGAACTGGCTCTTTGCACTGCCTGCCGTGTTTACGGTGAGTATTGTAAAAATATCACTCAGCCGCTCACCACCAATAAAACAACGAAATGCAGATTGATACCTTTGGCCGTCGTAACCTCCTGTTGTTCACATTCCCGTGCATGGCGATCTGTTTGCTTATCACAGGTTTCTCTTTCTGGGACAATTCCGAGCAGGGTCGCACCGCCGGTGTCTCCATTGGCATTTGTAAGTGTCATATTTAGCGGGCGCTTGCTCTCTCTGACGCTTCCACGTCAGACCTCTTTGCAATCTTCTATTCCCCAGGGGAAGGCCCTGTTCCATTTACCTACTCTGCCGAAGCATTCCCACTCTATATCCGTGATATCGGGATGTCCTTTGCCACCGCGACGACCTGGTTCTGGAACTTCGTGCTTTCCATTACGTGGCCGTCGCTCGTGCTTGCTTTCAAACCACAGGGTGCTTTTGGGTGGTACGCTGCTTGGTGTTGTGTCCTCTGGGTCCTCATCCTCTTGTTTGTTCGGGAGACCAAGAGTAAGACACTGGAAGAACTGGATCAAGTCTTCGCGGTGCCAGCGCATGTCCACGCTGCATACGGACTTCGTCAGATTCCATACGGCATCAAGAAGTTTATCCTGTTCCAGAATCCTGAACCAGAAGAATTGTATCTCCCTGAGTCAGATAGTGAAGAAGGCAGCGCTGTCGACGAAAAGGGCAAAAAAGAGGTTCGGGATGATGTGGAGAGGGCATGAAAAAACTGAGTGCCACTAACCGATCCGATGCCACGTTTTGTGCATCGTGCTCTCGAGACGCTGATCATTGCTTCCTCTTCAATCTTTGCGTGTATAATCAATGCGCATTTGTTGTTGTTAGCTTCATTGTAGTGAGACGGTGATAGTACGGTTTGATGCGCCATAATCTATAATTTATTATGCTTGCAAAGTTGGTCACCGTGACCGATTGTGAGTCGTGACATGAGGCAGCGGCACAAGATAGTGGCGTCCGCAGCATCCTTGGAAGTGGTAAATGGGTGGCAAGGCTCTAGAACGGTTTTCAATCTCACCGCGCAAGTGTGGAATCTTGAATGGTTTCCGGGCCCGAAGGAGTGGGGCTGCTCGTCCGCCGAACAGGTCGCTCAGTCATGCCAGTGCGAGACCCACTGCCACGCTTCAGTTGCAACGAGCGCTTGAGCGGAGATTCATCATCTACCTTGGATTCCGGCCAACAAGGCCGATTTCGCTATCGTACCGGAACTAGCTGACATGGACTTGGTTTCCAGCTTTCCATCCACGAGAACCGGGGAGAGACGGACGCTTGGTGACATCTCCATTCAATCCTCTCGACTCACCCTGTTGACGATTAGCACGAGTCGAACATGTGTGTTTGTCAGCGTATTGACCTCACAGCTTTTTCCGCACTGGCTGGTAGAGTCCACGTCTCCCCACGACTCCGGACTGTTACATCCGACGATGATCTCTCGTTTCCATTGGTGTCCTTCATTGCCCCATCCACAGCCCAGACACCCCCTGAAATGATCCCCGTTCTACATGAGCTATCACAGTCCCTATTCGCAGCCCAGACCCCATCACCAGCCGCCGACGGTGGAGAGCACGTTTCGGTTCTCCCTCGGCGCTCGGAGCCCGCGTTGGGAACGCTGGTCGGGGCTACGTTCCGCAGGCATGTGCACGAAATCAGGGGGTCGAGCAGTGTTCCTCGAGGCGTCAGGATTCAGGGGTAATCTCTCGACTTGGTTTGAACGAGCGCTTGCTCTTTGCGACGTACGCCACGTCTTGTCTGGATGTTCAGTATCACGGTGGAAGCGACCACCATTGTCCATCGCTCATCCATTGTAGTACAGTGAGCGGTGGGCCCATCGGCTCGCTACTAATGCAAGGACATTATACCGATCGACCCCATCACGCAAGTTTGGCTGTTTTCACAGTGCCGGAACGCGGGACGGTGGAGTTGGGCAAGCTTGCGTGTGGTGCTACGTATCGCTCGGCGCCAAATCGAAGCTTGGAAGAGAGAGCGATCATAATGGAACGGAACCCGCTGCTACCTCAGGGACTATCGTGAAGACACGGTGCACTGGCTCATGTGAGATCGCTGGGTGGTCCCGGTGACCGGCAGTCGGTTCATCCAATGGTCCGAAGCACCGCCGCCGCCGGAAGGAAACATTGAGTGGCCTTGCGATTGCCTCTCAACTTCAACCACTTCATGGTCACAACGGCGTCACCATGCAAATGCGGAATGATCCCGATTCGTTTCCAAGTCCGTTGGGGCAGCTTACTGGTCGGTGCTGAAACCGTGTACTGACCCACGTGTTGCGTACTAGTGGCAACGTGGAACTCGCATGGTTCGTCATACCCAGTGGTCAGACTAAATAGGGGCGATCGCTACGCCGGAACTGGCCGGTATGGACGAGAAAATCCCACATGACATTAGAAACAAGGATCGGCAGGAGACGGATGGCACTTTGTAGTTCGCATGCCCTATGCAATACTCTCCCACGAATCCGGACCGGTTCACCCGTCAACGACACCCTGCTCATTCAACACCAGTACTCTCAGAACCTAGTGCTCACAAGTGACGGTGTGGTCACACCCCGTACGAAGAGATCCGATATAACAAGTGCCGCAGAAACCGTGTTGATCGGCGAATACTTGGCATGTTATCTACATCCATTTTTCTTTTTCGCTCCATCATTGACTGAAACGTATCAACCATCCATTCTAACCTGGCAGTATCTGAGATCCCTCATAGCCAGCGTCTTCACCCGCAATTCCGGGTGGTTGGGTTTCTTGATAAGTTAGCTCCTTCTTCGATCGTTGGTATCCTCCTTACCAACTCCCCGCTGTCTTCGGATTAGACGCCGTCGCATGTGGGTGCTGGGGTAAACGCTGTCTTAACCCATTTGCAAAGGTGATCCGATGGATGTTACAACTACAGGAACGATGATTAGTGGACGTTTCTGCACATTCATTTCTTTAGACATCTGACACAACTCGACCCCGCGTCCCTACGGGTGTTCCTTGACAACATCTCCCGCGACCAATGCTTCCCCCACAACCCCGGACCGTACATCCGTCGACCACACAGGCCTTGCTCCAGTTGGCCTCCTCCGCAGGTAACATCCCCGCTTCCGGATTGCTCGGGAATTGATGCCATCGTTCGTGAGCGCCGAGCCCATATCTCACCATACCCACCCATGCCGTTGTTCCAGCCTTTACCGGTATTCTCCATTGGTATCTCTACTCTAGATACCACTGATTCGACATATTGGTCGTGGTTACTGCATAAACAACATTTCCGGTTCTCCTGCCAGGAGACCCGAAAAATAATACAGGGATAAAGCTAAAGTTCGGCGAGAAACGGATATTTGCAAGATGGCCGTCATGTTATAAGCGGGCCGTTTTTTACTGTTTCTCTATCAACCACTGACACAGCGACATACACACAACTTGACAATGCGTGCCTACTACCTCGACAACATCCCTGGCGACCCGCGCCTCCCACATGACTCTGGTGTACCCGTCGATCACTCTGTCCTCACTTCCCTTGGTATCCTCATTTGGCACATCCCCCTCCCGGTCTCCATGACGGATGACTACCCCGAGGTCGATGCCGTCGCTCGTGAGCGCGGGTACGATCACAGGGATATCATCTGCGTTACTAAAGAAGGTCTCGGCGACCTCTACGAAGACGCGATCAAAGGCTTCTATCACGAGTGCATTTCTCTTTGACCCCCAGTGCCCAGCACTTGAACGCTAACACGAGGTCGTGTTCTACAGGCATATGCACGACGTCGAGGAGATCAGGTATATCCTCGAAGGGTCTGGCTTCTGGGACGTTCGTGGCAAGTCTCGTCTACCACCTCGAGATCTCCCGTTCGTTTCTCACCCTGACCCACTTTGTATGTGGCGTCCGTGTGCACGGATAGATCACGCCACGGATGCGTGGATTCGATTCACGGTCGACACCGGTGACCTCGTCGTCCTTCCTGCCGGCATGTACCACCGTTTTACGCTCGACGAAACCAACGTGATCAAGGCAATGAGGTTGTCCAAGGCAAGATTCCCCTTTAGTAAAATACCATTTGTATCTCACTCATTATTCCAGGACGAGCTTGGAAGGAGCGCTTATACTTATGACAGGGGCGAGGTCACGGACGCCAGCTCATCCAGGATGGAATACCTAAAGAGTATCACTGTGAACTAAGTTCGTGTCTTGGCCCAACTTTTATCGAGTCAGATCGAATGGATCTTGTACGTCGTATGTACAATAAATGTATACCCGCGCCAGTTCTCCCAGCGATGCGCTCGAGTCAGTGCGACCGTCAGCGAACGATATCAAGGGGTGTCGTCCGGTATACCACCTGAACGGTGTATGAGAGACCCCTGTTTCCTACCTTTTGATCAAAAGTCCGCCCAAACTTCAAGTAGCGACTCAGAGCCTGAGGACCGTCCATGTGGCCGTTCATCCTTTCCGAGAAAACATCGCTGTTGGTACATACGAGGAAGAAACGGACCACGCTCGGGAGCCTGACCGCGCTGAAATCCACCAATAGGATACACGTTGGGGATAAACCTCTCCCGTGTCGTCGTCGAACAAGTGACCCGCTCAAAACCCGATCCAACGTCCTTTGGGATCGGACCCAACCGACGGTAGAGTGTGCACTCGAGGCTGTATGCCAATCCAATGACATTCATCATCGTTGCCGTATCGGGGTTGTGCGTAGACACGTGAACTGGAGAATTCAAAAGACCCGGTTTGACAACGGATGTCGAGCGCTGTGTGACGACATTTCGAGTGACAAGGTTGATTGGGTTGGGCTTATAAAACCGTTACCTCGGCCTTTGAACACGAGACCGGTGAATCGGCGCAGGGACCGACTCGGACTGGCAAGCGCATACAGTAAATCAAGGGGACGGGACGGATGGACCCCTGGAAGAACTGGATCGTCAAAAACGGCAGGGATCAACAGGCGAGCGGACGGTGTGTGCCCTACGGGTGGGTTTTAATCCAGGATGTTTTTGTCACCGAACTTCCGCTTGGTGTTGCGGGTAGTGTGGTGCGCGACCCGGCCCGGTCCGGGTTTGCAAAACATCCAAGCCGAGTTGTCGGGGACGGTTCAAGCCAGACTGAGGCTCGGCTCAGGCCCAAGCTAGGGCGGGGGCTCAAGTACATTGGGTGGGGCGGCGTGGTCGCGACGGCACTGTGGTAGTCGCGTCTTTTCTGCAGTTGCCATGCTGTCGTCGCGTCATCGCTCTGTCGGGAGGGCAAAGGCACGAAAGCGGGGGCGGAGGCACATGAGGTGCCCGAAGACAAATCACGATGGGGGTCACCAGGTGCTGTACGAAGATTGCAGGTACGACAACGACATGGTGAGCGCATTTTTGTGGTCACCATGTCATTGTCGCCGAGCGAAGGGGAGGGCACGAGGGCGATCGTGCGGGCAAGGGTAAGGTAGGGGGTGCGAGGGCATGAATGAGAGAGGACGCAAGGCTGAGGGCGAATGCGTGTGAGAGCAAGGCCAAGACGACATGAGGGCAAGATGGTGTGATGGTAGGAGACGACGCAACGGTGCGTCGTTGGGTCAAGTGTCGCGGTCACAATAACAGCATAACGGTCGCGAAAAAACGAGACTGACATGTCGTCGTCATAAGGTGTCGGGAAGGCGAAGGCGAGAGGGCAAGGCGCGAGGGTAGAGGTGAGAGCGAGAGGGTGAGCAGAGTGTGGGACGAGTGAAGGGTGAGAGCCTCTGTGCAGGACGATGAGATGGCGGCGAGTGTGAGGGCGAAGGTGCGGGCATGATGGCGAAGGGTGAGCAGAAGGGCGACGGCACGAGGGTTGAGTGAGGATGAGAGAGCAAGTGATTTCTGAACAGTGTCGGCGACTGACGACGACGACATGGCAATCACGACCTCACGATTGCCATGTCGTTGTCGTCGCTATTGCAGTGTGTGAAAGCCCCGGCCCCAGAGCCCGGCTGAGGGCTTTCCAAAACCCAAGCCAGGCCTTGAGCCCACCAGAGCCCCTGGTGAAAGCCCGGCCGGGGGCTTCAGGTCGGGCCTTGCACATCACTAGACTTGCGGTACTCACCCCGATGTTCTACACAGTCCGCTCGTTTGATCAATCACGCGAGAGATCGGTTAAAGCACACGTCAAATGCGCAGCGATTTCATGTGCCGCGAACGTACGTACGATCGACGAAACAGAGACTGCGGGAAGAGTTTAGCGCTCATATGATGCATGCGAGGTTATGGTCGGCAAGTGACCGTCATTGATATCATTTGGGTGCGAGCCCAAGACTCGGCTCGGGTTGGCGCTGCATGCGACGCATGTGTACTCGACTCGCTCCGTGTGATCCCACGAGGGTTGGTGATCGTGAGGGTGGAAATATCGCTGGGGTGGTATTTGCCAAGGGTCGCGAACGCCTTGTCAGATGGAGATTGGCTGTAACGTCCCGGCATGCTCCGCCGTTCCGTTGACACACAACCATCGCATGTGTAGCTCGGATGCATCTCGTAGAGCGGTAGTCGCCCCTTGGGCTCGTACTTCGTAGTACCCATATAGAGCGTGATCCCGTTCCGTCGTTCGTGTGGGCCACGGCAGGTGTTCGATTGGCATCGAGAAAACCCCATTGTATTGGGGTTGTTGCTGATCAGAGAATAGGCAGGCACTAGGTCATGAGCAAGGGCTGTATTACAGTATTCTGTTCCAGCAATCGACCGTGCGCAACAGGTAGGGAAACCGACAGGTTGAAAGTGGGCAATCCCATCTCATAGAGTGTCTGCCCTAAAGTCCAATGATAACCTTCGGACGTTTGAAAACATGGCCCGTGTTCATCCGAACGCTCCAAGGTGACCATCCCCAACGGTTCTGTCAGGTGAGACTTGGAAAAAAACAACATACACTGTACTTGGATCTTTCCAAGGATGAGAATCGATTCCATGTTCAGTTATCCCTGTCTTAACTTTCCTTGTCGAGACGCATCGTTCATTCTGACACTTTTTTTTTTTCACTCTTCTTCCTGAAATGGTTCGTGTGCTCATTCATACTCCATCCTTGCAGGTACACGGCCATGGGATATCGGGTATACGTACAGGAGATGCGACTCTGGCGATGCACGCCTAGAACGCCGTCAATGTATAGATTCTTCATGCAATAAAATTTTCTCCCGAAATGCTCCATCTGCTGGCGTTACTACCGCAGAAGAATCCAAACGTCATAACGCTTGAGAGCCTTGTGCTCGTGAACGTGTCCATCGAAAATACTTGTGTTGCAGACAAGGCAAGCGACAGCCTGCAGATTTTACCGTCCCCTGATGTCATACGCCCCCAAACCGACGCTTTTTATGCACCAACTACGAACGCCACAGAGCCCACAGGTCCGAGCGTAAACTCACCCCATCCGACCTCTGCAATCCCACTCGTAAACACCGTCATCGCTTCAGCCCCCTTAAGCCACAATGCCCCCCACCCAACGGTCTGGTTCGCGTAATTTGTGTTGGTCGCCAACACGAGCGTTCGAGCACCCGGGGCCTTCCACGTCGCGACAGATGCTCCCCCGATGACGTATGTCGTCCGCACCGACGCGGGATTGAACAAGTACGGCGTGATCTTGGGGAGGCTCAGTGCAAACGCCGACGCCGACGCCTTGATACCCGCCGTGGTCGGGTCGTTCCAGGGCACGACGCCCAATGCACCCTGGTTGATACCCATGATGCTCTGCACGATCCATTCTTCGCCCGTCGGCGTAGTCAACCAGTATCTAGGGGAAGAAAAGAATTTTCATGTTTGATCAGCAGTGGAATTGGACGAGCCGACGTGACTCACTCGGAACCTCCAAACGCCTGAGGAACGGTCCACACCGCCTTGGTACGCTCCCAGCCCATCACTTCCAATCGATTCTTGAAGCTCGCCACGCGATCGCTAATGTCAAAGTATGACCCGACACCGCTGTTCGCGGGGACGTACTCTGCCCCGTAATACGTCGAGTTAGGTGGTACGGCTGGTGTATCCCCAGCGGGGATGCTCATGCAGTTGTCGCATCCGCAGTCACCATAGTCGGGCGTGCACGTCGTGTTCCACTCGTTGGACCAGCTGACGTTGTTTCCGATCATGTACACGTCTTGCATGACGACGTCCGTACCGGCCGTGTAGAAATCCCAATAATAGTCTTGGCAATTCAAGACAAGACTGACTGGGTGATACCCATCCAGGCTGTAGATCAAGTCGTACGCGATCGTGGTCGCGTCGAGTGGGTCCGAGGTCCCGTCGGGTTCATCTCCGGTGTACCAAAGGAGAAGATTTGGGCGGTTTTTGATCGCATTGACTTGTTCGGTGACAGAAGAAGAGTTCATGTAGGTGAATCGCATGTCGTACATGAGGTACATTCCGACCTCTTGCATCCTATCAAGGACCATGTTCAGCACGGTCAGATTGTCAAATGTCGGAACCGGGTGTATCTGTCGTCGTGTCAAGTCTGTTATTCGCTTGGCAAGGGTGGACATACGATCGTGAAACTGCGAGTAAGCATCAGCATCAAGACACAAGAAATCGGATGGATGGAACTTTACCCCTGTTCCTTCAGTTCATTGATCACAGAGAGGTTCGCCACCAGATACCCATCAAAATACGTGTAAAATCCGATTGGAAACACGGGTTCGTATGACTCGCCGAGTCCAGTGGCGGGTTTGGCCAGCAATGCACCCGTTCGAAGATCCATCTTCGTCACCGAGCTGTTCGTTGGGTTTGGTAACACCGGCAACGTGGTCGTGGCCGAGAACGTCTGTGACGCATATGTCGCCTCGCAAGAGAGGTTGTAGGCCGCCTTTTGTGGCGTGATACCCTTGAGGCTGAATGGTAGCTCGTATGCGGATGCATTCAGTGGGACATGTCCACTTGCAAGGGTATGTCCATCCAAGCTGACTTTTACCTCGAGCAGGGTATCGTTGCGGAGTTGAATGGACTCAGCACCGGCAATCTCATAATAAACGACCGACGCGTCGATGAGGATGGCTGCGGGCGACGAGACGTCTTCTGCGAGGTAGGGCCGGATAGCGGGTGCACAACGCAGAGCGAGGAGGGGATCTTTAGACGGGATGGGAAGTGGGAAGTTGCCTCCTGGCGCAACGATGCTCTGCGTGGACTTGTAATGTTTCCCACACCTGGTGCGAACGACGAGCATCAACGATCGTATAATCCATGTCTTTCCAGTATGGCGTACTGACCATGTTTGTGCGAGAGCACTGGTGAGTAGGTAAGGACTGAGGAGAACTGCGAGAGCAGGTCGACGCATGAGAACAGGGACAAGGAGGTGAGCCCTCAGATTTCACTGGGTCGAGTTTCCGAGAACAGGCGATTGTCAGCAGGATGGGCACGGGAATAAATAGCTCGAGGTGGGACCATGTGGTGGGGACATCTATTCGCGAGCGCGGAGTGTTACCCCGCTTCCTGACACGTTTCATCACAAGACACGGTTTCGACATTACTGTTTGGGATGATGAACCAAGGCGTGGATCTCGCGTACCGTGGTCGCGGTTGCCCAAGCGGTGATACACTGGAGGAGGCCGTGCACAACTGTCCACGGGGATCATTTCTGAGGGGTCAGATGAGTTTACTGCTCCAAACAGTTCTAAAGTGGTACGTAAGTGAACAGGGTCCTCGGGGTCCAAGTCAGAGGTGCAAACCAAGCGATCACAACGGCATCCCACTGGACCTACAGATCACGTTCCTCCCCTTGTTCCGTGATAAGCTGCGTGGAGGATCCATTGATATACCGCACCGATCGTGTTCGCGTTGACCCACATTGCTATGATATCGGCATTGACCACCCTTTTTTTTTCATGCGTTCTAACCCGAAGCTCCTATGTTGCGACCACGAACGCCCCAGAACCAACAGGTCCGAGTGAAACCCACGCCATCCGACCTCTGCAATCCCACTCGTAAACACCGTCATCGCATCGGCTCCCTCACGACACAATGCCCCCCACCCAACGGTCTGGTTCGCGTAATTTGTGTTGGTTGCAAGCACGAGCGTTCGAGCGCCTGGGGCCTTCCACGTCGCGACAGATGCTCCCCCGGTGACGTATGCTGTCCGTATCGACGCGGGATTGAACAAGTACGGCGTGGTTTTGGGAAGGCTCAGCGCAAACGCCTACGCCGAGGCTCTGATGTCTGGTGCCGTTGGCTCGTTCCAGGGGACGATGCCCAATGCGTCCTGCTTGATACCCATGATGCCCTGCGCGACCCACTCTTCACCCATTGGCGTGGTCACCCAGTATCTGATAAGAAGAGGTTAACCAGCGACCGCATGCAGACTACCCGTCACTCATATGGAGCCTCCAAATGCTTGGGGAACGGTCCACACCGCCTTGGTACGCTCCCAGCCATTCACTTCCAATCGATTCTTGAAGCTCGCCACACGATCACTAATGTCAAAGTACGATCCGACATCGCTGTTCGCGGGGACATACTCTGCCCCGTAATACGTCGAGTTGGGTGGTACGGCTGCTGTATCCCCAGTGGGGATGCTCATGCGGTTGTCGCATCCGCAGTCACCATAGTCGGGCGTGCACGTCGTGTTCCACTCGTTGGACCAGCTGACGTTGTTTCCGATCATGTACACGTCTTGCGTGACAACGTCTGTACCGGCCGTGTACGAAGACCAGTAATAGTCTTGGCAATTCAAGACGAGTCTGACTGGATGATACCCATCCAGGCTGTAGATCAAGTCGTACGCGATCGTGATCGCGTTGAGTGGCCCTGAAGTGCCATCTGGTTCATCCGTGGTGTACCAAAGGAGGAGGTTGGGACGATCTTTGATCGCATCGACTTGCTCGGTGACGGAGGGAGAGTTCCTAAAGCTGTGGATTTCGTATATCAGGTATAGTCCGACTTCTTGCATCCTGTCCATCATCATGTTCAGCGCGGTCAAATTACCAACAATGGGAACAGGGTGTATCTGTCATCGTGTCAAGCGTGTTATTCACATAGCGAGGGTAGACATACGATCGTGAACCTGCGAGTCGGGATCGGCGTCGGTATCGGCATGCAAGGGATAGAATGGATGCAACTTTACCCCTGTTCTTTTATTTCGTTG